>WYDE02249102.1:0-13984 GCA_009867175.2 Adela reaumurella
TTTAAAAGTATCCAACAAATAAACATTGCATGGTGCATAATATATTTCCCTTACAAATTTCCATAGATTATAGAGCTAGTTTTTCGCTTTTTAGTTGATATTTTTTGATGCAGTCGGGTTTTTTGTTTCTTTTTAAATAATTTAATTTATTGTAAATAAAATTTAAGGTTAGGCTTAAAATAAGCGATTGTTAGCTAAAAATCCAGCTGGCAATCAAGGCTGCACTTGACCTTGTCAGCGCATACAATGTTAATTTTTAATTTATATGTAACAGTACAGTATGTAGCATATATGTTGTCGATAATAAATTTCATTTCATTACAATAGCATATCAAATGTGGCACAAGGTGGGCAATTAACCAGCAAAAGCGTTGAGTTTGTTGACTGGCTACAGGTATGTTCTAAGGCAATCGCTTTGCATGTCGCGCCCAGTGTAAGTCAGCGCTCAAGAGTCCGCTGTCCCACCATGACGTACTAGATAGATGAGATAGTGTGAGGTGTTTCGTGTTTACACAGACGAATGGATGGGACTTGCAAAAAACTGACGCAAAATATCAGAAAATAGTTTTTATTATGATACTATTAAAAAATTTTACATTTCTGTTCCCACAGCTCCGTAAAACATATAAAATTTTATTCGGAGAAAAAAAGAGCATTAAACGTTCTTTATTTCTCGAACACAAATGCCCCAAAAATAGAGGTAACTTTGGATTTTTTTTCTATCGTAGTTCCAAATTTGACTGTTTCAATCCCGCAACTCTCTCGGAATGACCCTGTAGATTAACATACTAAAACATTGTGTATAGTTGTGTGTGTATAGTGTATATTGTAAAATTTAATAAATCTGCATCGATTCTGCGGTATGTCGTTTAGGGTCGGTGGAGCCTTAAGAGTGATTTTTAATTCTAGTTTCCCGCATGTATTTTACAGACTCACCTTCATAACACGCATCGACGGCAGCGAGGGCACTCTTGAACGTAAGACTCTTATAAAATCAGGGGAGGTGCGGAGCCTCTCCGCTAGGTACCCCTCCAGGGTTCTGTTCTCGCCCAGGATTGTTTTTGTGTCTTGTGTTATTTGTATGGACCTGCAATGAGATCTAATTACAATATTTTACACATAAGTGGGCTAGTGGGTGGGCAGTTAGAGCAATCATCTCGAGAGGTTATTGGTTCCATTCACCAGGTGTGCTACAAACTGATTCCGGATATTAATATCCCGGTTTTAGTGTGCACAATTACATAACATTGCAGTGGCACTACAGAGAAAACCTTTACACTAACAATATTATGAATGTGATGAAAGGTCACTGTCGATAGACTAGTTTGAAGGACAGATACTGTTTTATTAACCAAAAATAATGTGTTTTTATAGAATTTGGAGGTAGAGTAACAATATGAATGTTTTGCAGGTAGAGTAATAACAACATGAATGTCTTGTAGGTAGAGTAACAATATGAATGCATTGTACTACTCTGTCAAGAAAGTACTGGGAAAAGGTCAATAATACACAAAATACTATTTATTCTTTCAAATTAATTTTATCGCCTTCAAAGTACACTCCTTTCGAAATTATATACTCACACCAACGAATAATCCAATTATCATAAAATTTTTAAATACATTCTTAATATTTAATATTATAAATGCGAAAGTGCGGTTGCTGGTCGGTTTGTCTTTCTTTCACGCAGCAATGGAGCAACGGATATACGTAACGTTTTGGATAGATTATGCTGTCCCATCAAATTAATTATTATGTATTACAATGCAATAAAATTATATTTCAAATGTGAAAACATATTGTCAAACACACAACTAAAATATTACGAATTATTTACTACTGGGTCATTCCAAAGTGACGGGTGGGACATTCTAACTCCTTTTTGCTCAAACTCCAATTAATTTCTCTTAAACTAGCAATATGCAATCTGTATCAAAATAATAACAGTATGAAGCCAGATTATAGTTTTGAAAGAGACCATTTAAATAAAATCAATCTACACAATTAACCCAGGAAATCAACTTTTTCTAAGTGTGACGGGTGGGACACCCATGACACCCCCTTGTCTGAGTGTATGGCTTTGCTTTCCAAATTAAGACAAACCATCAATATTTTGTTAAGGAGTTTTTTCATATGTTGTAACTAAAATATAAAGGTCCCATTTTATATGTAAATAACATTTATTATATTAACAAATATTCAAAATAATGCCTTGTACAGTGTGTGACGGGTGGGACAGCAATTTGTGACGGGTGGGACGAGTGAGTTTAGCCAACCTAATAGTTCTTGAATAAAACGCACATAACTGTTTAGACATACAATTTATTATATTATGAATGAAAAAACTATTAAAGTAAATAAAAATTAAAGAAAAGTCATCCTGACAAAATGCTGGTGAACGAAATACCTATTTATTTTTCTGAAATGTCAATGGGATTTTGGAATTCGTAATAAAATCTGTCCCCGGTGGTTTTCATAGTAGGTTCGGGATAAATATTTACAATTTGTGTTATATTGATGTATGATACATCGTCTTCATCAATACGAAATAATTTTCTGCTTTCATTGATGCTTTTCAAAAACATTACTTTTATTTCGTCATTAGGTTCGATGTTACTTTGAAGCACAGCCAAGTATTTGAATGTATTTCGTTTTCTGGATGAATCAGCGTCTAATTTCACCAAAACATAAGTGCCAGTCTTGATACCTTCTACATCAACATGGGGCTCATCAGTAGCAGTATGAGTCTCATCTACATCAGCACTGGTTTCATCAATGCTTCTTAGGGGCCTTGGTCCTGGCATATCGGCGTTGTCATCATCTTTGTCGCTTTCACTGTAAACATCACCATAACTCAGTTTACCGTCTTGGAACAGCAGAATCTTCTTTGGCAGTGATGCAGCAGTGAGAGCATATGCCAGACATTTACCACTCAATGCTCGGAAGTAGTGTTGCTTCTGAATGTATGGGATAGACTGTATGTCGGACCATCTCTTGTCAAGATTTTCCTTGTTAAGGCTTATGTCGTCAATAGCGACGAAATGTATCTTCGTGCCTTTCAATGTCTTGGTTTTTAAATAACTATAACAATCCCAGCTTGTGTTAATTATTTGTCTTCTGGTCATTATGGCATTCCACAGTGATTGCTTTGCAGTGGCACCTACACCGTCCATTGCGCCTTTTCCATGGCTAGTGGCAAAAAAATTCCACTCCACCTCTACACCCCAGTCCTCTTGAGACCAGCAAATGTTAGATAAGGTGTATCGGTTTTTAAATTGGGCAGCACATCCGTCGGAAAACATGTATACCTTTTTCAATGCGGGATAATCAGTTTTTAAGTCTTCAATTATTTTCTTTAAAAACGCCCAAACTGCATACTTGTCATGCGACAATTCATTGCTTATTATGAGGTAGCTCGACTTGTCTTCACCTTTATCTGCCCAAGCACATCCTGTAAATAATGTGACCTGCGGGTGGGACCAATGTGCGC
The DNA here is from genome assembly GCA_009867175.2 of Adela reaumurella. NCBI lineage: Eukaryota > Metazoa > Arthropoda > Insecta > Lepidoptera > Adelidae > Adela > Adela reaumurella. Next base: position 3,491 of record WYDE02249102.1, read on the forward strand.
TTTGAATTTCATCTTGAGACAAAATAGAGAAGTTTTCCGCGAAGTCTACTTGCAGTAGAACTTCTTCATTTGTGGTCTGCAGTTTTTGGTTCTGGAATTCTTCTGATTGGCGCCTTTTTATAAACACGTGCAGTTTAAATTTCGGCGTTTGCGATTGAAGTTCCTGTAATAGTTCTTTCATTGTGCCGCTTATAGTTGCCACTTGAAGTTTATTTTCAGTTTTTGTCCAAAGCTTCCAAGAAACCATCATATTTTCATCGTATTTTTCAGGTACTAAGTCATAAATATCGAAGCACTTTTTGCAGGCACTCATCATACATTGCTCGTTTAAACAATCGCAACACATTTCCTCTATCAATTCAGTTGATGTAGCAGGAAAAATGGCGCAAACCCTATAAACAGCCTCTACAAGAAAACTGTAGTTAGCGTGATGCACGCAGACACAAACGTTGTGCGGCATTTCTGACATGGGTCGGACATGTACCGGTCTCATATCATAGAACATGCTTTTACCCATTCTAACATCTGGATGTTTTTCTTTGAAAAGAGCGAATGCTTCAGCAACTGACATAACCATATGCCTTTTGGCAACATGAGTTCGAACTCCTGTCTCTTGGTTTTTAACGGATATTGTGTCTTTTCGCCCAGGAGCCGCCCGACTTATATCATCCCTCTCATAAAAACTTTGTGCCTTCTTTTTGTCTTGATCTGAAATGATGCGTCTCTTTTTCTTTAATACGTCTTCTGAAAGTATTGGTTGTTTGGGTATGGCTTTTGCTAACTCTAGGAGAACCGCTTGTTTTTTTAACGGACTTTCTGGTAAAGATTTTTGCGTCCTTATAACGGCCTTGCGCAGCGTTCTTACACATTTGTATGACCCTAACGGCGACGACAATTGTGGGCTCGAAATCGAAGAATTGATAATTTTTTTTCTTTCCCTAGCTTTCCTTTTTCTTACTCTTTCCTTTTCTCTCCAAAGTGCTTTTGCTTCATCGTTTTGACTCGTTAATTCTTGATTTTTTTTCCTCCTCTTGGCATCTCTAATCCTCTCTTTTGCTAAAAATTCATCCCGTTTTTCTACACTAGCTTTCAATTTTTCTCTAGACTTTCTTTTTCTCTCTGCCGGATTCATGTTCTGAAAAGAAACCAAAACTAAAATAAGCCCCATAAAAGCAAACTGGCAATCTACATGCAAGTACATTAAAAAAACACCATAATATAAGGCAATGTTATAAAACCCATTTCCAAAAGTAATAAATAAATAAATGAACAAATACAACACTGCAAAAACAAGAATCCATAAAAACTTTATTTGGTCCCACCCGTCACCGTGACGGGTGGGACATCCCTTCAAATCTCAATATTTCCATACATATTCACTTGTTCAATGTCCTTTCAAGCCAAAACCGTTACCCATGGCATAACTGTTACTATTGCAAAGCCGAAAAACAATAAGTCAGATATTTTTAGGTTAGGATAAAAGAAAACATGTTTTGCAGTGACGGGTGGGACACGAGGTAAGCATTTCGTCATACTCTTATAACTTTCCATGATAAATATACTCATGCAATAACTTACCACCGTTTTACACTCCTTAAATTGTACTTTATTTCAAGATAATCACTTTTTACAATGGCTCAATAAATAGCAGAGAAAAGTATTGCCAACTTAAAGAAAAAATATGCTACCAATACAACCACACTATGGCTGCGTTCACGGACAATAAAAATTACGAAAATCGTAAAATTATACAATTTCTTAATTGCTTTCTTTAACTCCTATACAATTTCTTACAATTTATAATGGTGAACCCCTAAAGGTCTAAAGAAAACAAAATTACTGGAAAATATATTGGTATAAACAATTTAAAAAAAAAATACTTTGTCCCACGATTTTTTCCATTACCTTATTTATATTTTGTAACAGCATTTTAAAAGATAACAAATATCCTCAGAGTTAAGGGAATTGCCTTGACAATGCTGGCAACATCTTCTCTTTCTTACTTGGGGTGCGGCCATTTTGAATTATTTTCTTCTGTTGAGTTCATGTTTGTGCTGTTGGAGGAAATTTTTGAATAAAATGTACCTTTTGTAACAAAGGTATGTACTCGTATTACTTCTTTGGCTATAAATTATGTTTATTAAGTGAGAAATTGCGCCCGCAGAACTAAGAAATAAGACCCGAGTACATTTTCTTTCCTTGTATACAAAACAACATGCGGTGAAAAATGAGGTTAAAACCTCGGAAAAAATGCTCTTCCATTTTGTAACGATTTCGGCGTTATGTATTTACAAGAAAAAAAACGTTACAAAATGGAAACCTAGTAAAGGTGTGTTCATTATGAATTATTAGGTGTTTTTAGGTCTGCATCAAAATCGAACACAGCCATAATTCAAAGATTCCAATCAAAGATACTGCGCATGATCGTGGATGCCCCATTGTTTGTCACAGATGATATCCTCCACAGTGATCTTGATATCCCAACAATAGACTCCGAAATAAAGAGATTTACTGCTTCTTATAAGAAAAGAATAGATGCACACCCAAATGAACTTGCTCAGCAATTGATGCAAAACAGTACTGTGGTCACGCAGACTCAAGAAAAAGTTACCGCATGACAACTTAAAGAAATATAGGAGGATACGGCAATGGCCCAATCCCCTGCAAGACAAACTGAACACAAAAACATAAAAACGACTGAATGTCTTCTTGAAGACAGATTGTTGAGAAAATCAAAATAAAAAAAAATAAAATCTGTGTCACTCTCATTTCTCACTCACTCACTCGAGTGAGACGACGCCGGTAAGGGCCCTAATATGGAAAGAGTGTCGAAGGCGTCTCTTGCAACCTCGTACCACATATGGATATGGAGGAAGTCAAACGTTAAGTCGATTGATAAGCACACTTGGAAACCAAATCTGATTCTGTGACATACTCCCTGTCTTCAATGGACCCAGGAAATGCTCTTGGTGAAGCCATTGCAAGCAGAGTTGGTTTCTCTCTCTAGAATGTATAATGAAAAACTGACCGTGTCTCTTCTCTTTGCCGCTCTGTCCGTAATATTTTTTTTATAAAATATGTTAAAATTTAATGCAGCTTTTGTCAAATTTATTCAGACAGCCAAGAATTAAGTAAGGATTCGTTTGTATAACATAAACTGTGTCCCTTAATTCAACGACAGGGAGAGAGACCTGTCAATCGGTAGTCATGTGGAGTTTAGGAAAGTTTAGACTACGTTCTCTATCCTAAGACTTTGTCCAGATGTAAAGTTGTAGGCGCATTTCCCTGTACACTGTCTTCTGGTTTTCTGATTTCTGGGATGGAGTCGGTCAGCAATATGGAGTGGGACGAAGCGGTTGTGTTGTTGCTTGCGGATATTGAATTTTCTTTTGGTCTGAGTCATCAGGGTTAAAAAAAAATTCTACCGATTTTTCCACGTTGTCCACATCTGTGTATTTATCTGGTTGGAATAGTCTAGAGATTCCATATCCCAGATCGCATACTTTCTTCAACTTCGTCTATAAAGAGTCTGGTATCAAAGTTTTCCAGCTCCATTTATCAATGAATAATTCCGCGTGTAAACAAATGCGCGTGTATTGGACGCAATGTATGGCGCTCTAGTATCTCGCCCTCGCGTGTGGCTACGCGATACAATACGCCATCTGGACAGGGCCTTATTTCCTTATCTTTCTCAAGGAGTGTGTTTAAAATAGCCATGTGTTGAATTGAATGTTTATTTCCTTTCAATAAAAAATTTCAGTACAGATTGTGTATTGCACAGCCATTCATATCTTAATGTGGTGGAGTTTGCGGTTGAGCTCCTCAAACTTGAGTATCTTGCGGACGAAGAAGTCTCCATAGCGATGCGCCACCTTCGTGTCTGCGATGTGGATCATGTCGTTGTCGATGTAGAAGTCCAGCTGTGAACAAAGACATATTAAATAACTTCTCCAAAACAGCACCGACTTTTCAAAATGGTACATCACCACGAGGCTGAACGATTCTCGCCTGTCGACCCAGCAGCGGATCTAGGGTTCTCAGGAAGGGCAACACAACCTACTCTCATATATTTATTATTCTTTGATAAAATTGACTTCTACTTCATTGGTGAAGTGTAGGTAAATTTTCAATGGCCCGTTAGAAACATGAATCTTATGCTGACTCGCTGAAATGTTTGTTTGAGGGTATTAATTTGTGAATAAAATAATTACAACATTCAATTTTATAATTATTTTAATTATTGTAAGTCGCTTTCCTCATCCCATCTTTCAGAGGCCCTGAGGTTTTTGGCTTACTTCTCCCAAATATTTCATAAAATTTTGTGGGCTAGCTTGCTCGCCCAATGATGTGATTATATTACAAGCCTTTTAAGGGCCGATGAAGACCCGATTTCTTTCATCTCTAGAAGGCGCTTAAATAAAACTTTAAATAATTAATAACTCATATTTCATTAAGAATAATAAAAATTGTTATTGAAATTTGTATGATCATTTATTTAAAGTTTTCTCATGGGACAAGTTGTATATCATGGATTTCCACTTTAGCGTAGTAGGGATGAAGAAGTCACCCATAGTTAGCAAGTCATTCTGCATTTCTAGGTCTGCAGTTTGAAACCTTGCTCAGTGTCCTCCTGAGTAAAACCTTTCAGTATTTCTTTATCAGACTTTTTAGTCTCTATATCGAGTCCAGATCTATTGGTGCGAGCACCTACCTATAATGATTTGTAAAAGTTGAGCCTTGATTCTTATTCCTGTGATAGCGATGTGTTGGGTAAGGCTTGAATGGCGCTGTTGTTGGAGTCCTTGAGAATACATCGTTTGGCTATTCTTTTCTTTTGATAGAATGTCGACGGCTTCTTAATATTCAGTCCAAAATTATTGTGAGAAACTTTAGTCATAATATGGGAGGCGAATGTAAAATGAAGGTTCGCACGGGGCCACCTAAGCCATACCACGACCAAATAGGTGTAAGTATGGAAAGGGCAATTTCACAGTACCCTTAATCCGCGCATGTATGAAGAGATGCATGACAATTGACAGTGGTGGATGAGGTAAAGGATGTATGTATGTCAGAAACGTGTCAAATGGTGATCAATTGTCTCTGCCTACCCTTCAGGGACAGAGGCGTGATATTATGTCGGTAGGTAATGTATTAAAATTTTTGAATGAAACCACATTTTATGTTCGGTCGATAATAGTTAAATTTTCTTTTTATCAAGTAAAAAAATGTCATAGAATTTATTTAGAATATTAAACTGTCCAGAAAATCTTGAACATCCCTGAAAAGTCACATGGACAGGGACATTTTTGTTCACAATTATGATCTCGAATTTCATTTCAGAGCTTGAGTTTTATTAAGTAGATGGTTGTATCGATTTCACATTTTTCGATAAGCCAGGCTTATATGTAATTGCTAGTGTGATTCATGTTGGTGTCACATACGTGTACAGGTATCTATACACATATTGACACAATCATTGGTTTCAGTGTATTAGTTTTGTATGAAGTTGAAGCGAAGGAGTTCTGTGCTTCGCTGAATGTGCAGACGATACTCGCGCACGACTCGATTTCCCCGCTCCAAGTTCATTAGAACGGCGTTCAGTTAACTTGCTTTGGGTGGCAATTTGAAAATTATCGCTTTTTTACAACCTTTCCAGTTATGCATATGATATCTGGGCTTTTTGGCTTAAGCCGCTGCAATTCAGTGGCCAGTGGTTCAATTTTCCACTTAGGAGACCAGATATCTTGATTTGATTTTTAACGATTCAGTCGTTCCATTGTACACTTGTTGTACTAACCTCAGAGCCGCTTTGGAACTTGCCGTCGAGCCCGCTGGGTCCCTTGCTCCACACGACGTTCTTCATCTTATGCTTGAAGCAGAGCAGGTGGATGGCGAGAGCGGCGTGCTCGCGTGCGGCGTCGCGCTCGCCCGCGCCGCCGCTACGCGCAGCCGACATGAAAGCGGCGAGCTTCGTCAGGGGCAGAGTTGTGTACAGCTTTAGGTACGACCGAATCGTCGGCAGCATCTTCTGCTGGCGAACCTGCATAATAAGTGCAAGAGATGAAAAATCTCAACAGAAAGCTGTTTTGACGTAAAAACGTCAAATCTAATTTGAAACTAAGTAAGGGCATTTCGTATGGAAATTCAATGACTTTATTTTTAACTTGTTTTATGAAAAATCTTCCTTCTACAAGAAACTTTACCATAATCATAAAAACTTCTTTGCCTCATACCCCTTACATAAAAATTCAAACCTAGCGACATTTGACGCAAACTTTTATTTTAGGAGCAATTTACGAACACCATTTGTCTTAGTAAATGAATGGCGGAAAAAATAAAAAAATGCCATATCTCGAAAACCATATATTTTTTATTAAGGTCATTTTGTGATATTCTGGTCAGTCCTGAGCTGGCCTATTACCAGTTTCCGGATTGACGTTGATTTATAGGACACTCTGTATATGTCGACAGCCGATCATATAATCAGGCAGATGATGATGCGCCTAGCCACAACGTGATCTGCCGCCATTTCATGATGTGCCTTACGTTCGTCCGGTCGATCGATATTCATCATAGGTCGATTTGGTTAACCATATTGTTTTGCAGGAAGACCATGTGACCAGAACTACATGCGCAGCTCCGATATACTAAAGTTGATGATTTTTTTTTAACCACTTAAAATAAGACGCCACGACAAACAAGGTAGGTGTTCCCAGTAGTTCCATTGTCTCGTTCCATCATGGAACTACTGGGATTTTTTTTTCCCAGTAGTTCCATGGGACTGTAAAAATAAAGAAAGCGCCACTAGTGCCTCTGGTGGTATATTTTACAGTTATTCTTTGATGCGCCTAGATATATCATGATGCGCCTAAGTGAGTACCTGGGTGGATCGTCGAATGTTCATGTTTCATCGATATGCCTGACTGAAAATCAGCCGCTTCACGATATGGCTAAGCATTAGTCAGGCACATCCATGAAGTTCAATGATCGATAATCTTCCTGGCCTTTACGATCGGCCTGTGACATTATAGATATAGATTTTCCCGAAGATGTGACATTAGGATCTCCTCAATAGGGAGATTCTTTGAAATCCACTTCACTGGCACTGCTCAGTAAATATAATGGAGCAACCGACCTCGTCCATGAAGACTTGGGTCTGATGCTTGACGGCGTCGCGGCCGTAGTTGGCGCCGGCCTCCACGGGCGGAGGGCAGGGCGAGAGGAACTTGGGGCACGCAAACGTGAAACAGCTCTCAAACTCGCCGAGGTCTCCATACTGCATCTTGTACATCTTCTCGTGGTAGTTCTTCTCGCGCAGTACCTGCATCACAACACAAGTCAACAAGTCAAGTATCCATACAGTTCTTCATTTAAGAAGACTAGAGCATAGCAGGTGTCAAAGGGACTGACACCATCACACCGACTCAACGAGTGTTGCACCTACGCTAGGAGAACTGGTGACACCTAGCATTCTCAATGATACAACCGGTTGAAGACACATCAACATCTTGTCTCTACGACGAAGTTCAAGGTTCCTCCATACCTCGGGGTCGCATATGAGATGCAGTTATTTCTTTCTGGCCTCCTAAAGGTTCGAACTATTTGAAACTATTAAAATAGTAACTGGATCCAGTTTGAAAATCTAATAATAGTCTATTGGAAAAAGTTGTATCCTGAAATATTTCTAAGTCTATTTTAACCCTTTGAATTAGCATTAGCATTAGCCGGCCTTTCTTATCCTGCCACCAAGTGAAAGTGATTTTTTTTTTATTTTTAAAAAGTTGTAGAACAAAAGTTGATCAGTTTAGGCTACAGAAAAAAACCCTAAAATGAAATAAACGCAGTATATAAATAATTTTAGATAATTATTCTCTCTACATAATAAAACAGAGAAGAGGAGAGAATACACGGACAAGAACACGAAAACAATGTCCTAAACGGACAAGTCGACGCCCTGCTGTTGCAGGACGAGGCAGATGGCCAGCAGGTTGTACAACTGCTCAGTCTGCTTGTTGATCTGATCGTTCTGGTAGGATTTTCTGGTGAGCAGATGTTTGGTGTGCTGCATGTACAGCAGCGGTGAGGACACAGTGAGATGAAAGGATTCATCTGACCTGCTGAATGGATTCGTCGACGCACTGTGGATGCAGGACGAGGCAGATGGCCAGCAGGTTGTACATCTGCTCAGTCTGCTTGTTGATCTGATCGTTCTGGTAGGACTTGCTGGTGAGCAGCTGCTTGGTGCGCTGCATGTATAGCAACGCCGACGACAGAGTGCGGATTGCATCTGCATATCTGTTGAACATTTACTCATTTAAGTAGTAGCTGCGGCGGATGCATGTGTTATGGTTACTCTTAAGTATTTTTTTATGTGAACAGATATGAATGGTCGGATCGATGAGCGACGATGCTCATTCAAAACAGCCGAAGCCTGGCAAAAACCACCCTTAGCGTACAGCCAGGCCGGATGATCGGTGGACTAGTTTTGAAGTTTAATAATACATACACAATACGCAAAGAACCCGAGTGTACAACTGGGAGGAACTGTCTTACCTCACCTCTCTGTAAAATACCAAGGCATGCACCTGGACAGAAGGCAAACGCGGAAAGAACATATTCAGACAAAGAGGACAAAACAAGACGGACAAAACTGGATTGGATGTTAAACAGAAAGACAAGATTATGCTTGGAAAACAAGCTCCTGCTGTACAAAACAGTCCTAAAACCCATATGGATACATGGGATTAAACTATGGGGTACAGCAAGTGAGTGAAAAATCAAAATTCTACAATCACTTTAAAACAAGTGCCTGCGAATGGTTGACCATGGTACACGCGCAACTCTGAGATCCATGAATATCTTGAGATCCCCACAGTCAAGGAGGAAGTACAAAGCTTCTGCAAATCATACCATTCAAGGCTTAGCAAACACATAATCACGCTTGCCATGGCTCTCACAGGCACTAGTCATGATATTAGAAACTAAAATGCCGCACCACTATGGATCTACGCCATAATTACTGAAGAACGGGGAAAATTGATGGAGGATCCGCCTCACACGCCACAAAACATACATAAACCCTGCTAAAGTTGCACTTCAAAATGTTGTTCAGCGACCGCGGTAATTTAAAAAGGATTGCATTTGAAGAATATTCAAAATGCCATGTTATGTCTCACAACAAACAAATTTATGAAGATGAAGTGTTCCAAAAACTTTTTGTGTTCAAGGTACACCACATGAAAAACCAATTTTTATTTATTATTACATCAATATACTATAAAAATAAATTTAATGTGAAATGTGAGACTGAAGATTTGTAATGGTATTTAAATTTTCATCATTCGACCCCACCTCTCACGCGAATGTGTATGTAGGCGGCATCGGCTAGCGAATTGAAAGAATGCGCTACAGGTTTCTCCCGCCCCACGTTGCACGTTCACCCTCTCTCGCCTAGCACGAGATTTGGTAACATGCGACGCGAGGGTGCGGCGGTAGAAGCAAAATCGTTCAAGGTAGCCAAATAGCCACGCTCACCATTGTAAACCATTGTGCCGCGGCACACACTTGCGGAACACTGATCTAGACATCCAACTGTTAGGGATGAAATACAGAAACACACAAGATACAAGGAACATATGGAAAACCATCCAAATTAAACTGTAAAAGATCTAATGGAATCGGCCAGCATACATTTCTTCTGACTGAAAAGACACAGTCCACTCACAGGATTTAGTTAACCTGAAAAAGGAGTTATATGAAGAGGAAAGAGATTTCGAGTCTCTCTTGGCCGATGATGAAGAAAATAAGCAAAATGTAAACAGAAGTGATGATTATTGCAGTCAACACTGCAGTTGGCATTTGTACAAAACACTAAGAAAAAAATAATCGGAACAATACGATAAATTCGCCGCGTGAAGAGCCGAAAGTTTTCAAAATGTAATATTAGCATTAACACTATTATCCAGCCACAAATCTGTGTTCAGCGTATGTACCATTATTATTTTTTTCTTAGTGTTCTCTACAGATTGCAGTATCGCTACGAGAGCGAACATCTCAATGACTAGAACATGACACTCTGTTGAAAAGTCGAAAAAATTGGATAAATTCGCCGCGAGAAGAGCCGGAAGTTTTCAAAATATTGTTTAACGACCACGGTAGTTTAATAATATATGCTAATATGTTTCTCGCATGCGTACCTGCGCATCATCATGTAGGCGAAGCCAACGTAGTAGGAGGTGGAGATCTGGCACGCGGGCACGTGCGAGTATTGCGACTTCTTGTGCAGCTCTATGTTCTCCAGGACCTGTATCAGTTATGCCATCGTGAGGTCGGGTATTAGGTTACTGTGTCGAAATAAGTAAGAGTTTGCCATTTATTCGTATCTTTTTTTATTTTGGCGGCAATAATATTACAACCCATTCTAAAAAAAAACATGAAATAGCCAACAACATTTTGAAAACTTCCGGCTCTTCTCACGGCGACTTTATCGGATTG
>WYDE02249213.1:0-10655 GCA_009867175.2 Adela reaumurella
AATTCTATCCCCCCCCCCCTCCCTATCTTCTAAAGTATTGATAACACTAAAATTAAACTTATTGTGTGCAAAAGCTTTTATTTAAATAAACTTATTAGAATAAAATTATTTTCAACGTCATTAGTAAATAATTTATGAGTTATATATGAATTTGTAACGACATAAAAATTTGCCTAAAATGCCTGAATTAGTTTTTATAAAGTCTACCTGCATATAAATACTAATTTTACATAAGAAAACTTTGACGAAATCCGATCTTCGTATACACAGTGTACTATGCAGACTTTTGGTAGCTGTTATAAAATAACAATATGGATGAGTGTGTCCACAGTAACGTGCGTGCAGCCGATATTGCTCCGAAAGATTCGATCGTTTCATGAACAATTCGTGTCGCCGACCCTGTCGGACAATATCGGGGGGCCGATAAATATAAATTTATACGCCATACCTGGCAATATTCTAGTTTACTTCCGGTAGCATCCTGATTGGTCGAAAATGTCTACCTGTGTCAAATAACTTGATGTCACTGATGACTTCTTCTTATTCTTTCAGTTCGACTTCCGCCGCCGAGTAAACAACCCAATTTTAAGTTCTTGTGAGTTTTATTCCAATTCATTCATTTACACATCGCATATATACAGTCCACTGAAGCCCAACGAGCTTTGGCTCGCTACAGTCCACCGACATTGCATTCTACACCTCTGAACCTACTTTGTTCAAAATTTGTATTTAGGAGAACCATTCTTCCGGTGTTTTTTTTTTTAGTTTATAAACATTCTAGTAAATAAGTGTCATACAAAATCCATGGATGACTTTGCTCCTAAGCAGGGCCGCCACCGGCGTAATGTCACCCGAGTGAGTGAAGAGGTCTCAGCCAATCGTAAGCGTTAACGCACTCGACACGGTCAGTCTGATTGGTTGAAATCGTGGCGTTGTCTCTTCACTCCAAAGATTTTAATCTTTGCTTCACTCGCTCATGTCATGTTAGCACGGTAGAGGCGCAGAACCGTTCAATGCATTAGCTAAAGGTTTACGATACCACTTTTAGCACCACTTTTATAGATACTGACATGGGAGGCTACACCCACACGATGAAGCTGTTTAAACCTATTCTAGTGAGGCTATCGGAACACGATGCCATGTCAGCAGCACTTCCAACTCCAGTCCAGATGTACGCCAGTAACAGGCTTCGCCATAGTCGCGATGGAGTTTGAAAAAATTGCAGCGAAGTTTCTTGCTAGTACTTCTAGGAAGTTTAAAGTTGCTGTGTGATGAATGAGTAAATTACGCATCGAATGAGCCTGCAAAATTACAGTGTGATCAGACAAACCGTTTAGATGACGTTAAAAAAAATCACCGAAGTTTCTTGCCAGTTCTTCTAGGAAATAAGTAGTTGGCGAGCAATTAAGTGTATAATGAGCCTACAAAAAATCTGCCAAATCGGCCGAACAGTTTAATGGAGTTGTGCGGACAAAGAGACACCCTAAGTTTTTTCGCCCTAGTCGAGTAAAAAAATTCGATTAAAGTACTAGGTTTCGCTTCGCTCAGCCAATAAATCGTAATATTGAGGGACGTACAAGCATAGTATTTAAATTTAACAATATTATATGATAATACAACTCAGACATATTCAAGAATTCGGAGCATCCTAGCACATCTGTTTGTTCCTCAAATAAGATCCGCCTACGCTCTTCCAACCAAACTGAGCGGACTACGTAGGTACGCCAGACCGCACAATCTTATACATTTGGCAGTAGAACGTGAAATTTGTGCGAGATAGTGTTGTGCTGAAAAACACGGCGTAAAATAAAGGATAAGCATAAAAACCCGGTGCTGCATAAAATACTTACTGAAGAATTTAAAATAATCAAAGGCAGAAATACCCGTTTCAGAAATGTATAAACCTAACTAAAGAATAGTTATAGTGTGTGAAGCATTTTTAAACGAAACACTGTTTGCTTCGGTAGTTCGGATGAGTACTAAATTGGCAATGACATGATTTCTGAAATGAAACGAGATCGCAAAACGATCGAAGACACCGAACTAAAACAAAATAATGTTATAAAATTGATGCGAATTAATGAAACTTCTGCGATGTCAGTGTGCTAGTGCGTCTAGGATAGATTGAATATATAAATGATAAGGTGTGATAAACCAATAATTTAGTGGAAGCGTATCTTATCTCATGCGTCATTTTCAATCAATGTCACACAATCAAACCACTGGTAGAACAGTGCTTGGCGGAGGAGGAGCGAAGGCAAACAAAAACATGGACGACGGCTGAACGATGGGCGAGGACGAAATTACGCTATTCGCATTAGCAGAGACTACTAAAAGGTACGTCGATACTAAGAAAAAAAAGAAAACTGAATCTCAGAAGAAAGAAAAAGAAGTAAAGTTTGAAGAAATCACCGAATACACCGACGAAGACAAACCAGAAGTGGAGGCGAATAATTCGAAAGATGGTGACAGAAAATCTAGTTTGAAAAAGCGTCTATCCACTGTAAAACATCGCCTACTGAGACCAGACTTTGCAAGACTTCTAAGTAATATTTCGAGACCGGATTTTTCAAGGTTCCCGACTCCAAATTTCTCCAGATTTCGCGGAGGACTGAGCAACGTGAACTGCTTCAGGGTCGAGGACGATGACACACTTCTGGAAAATATGGAGATGGAGAGACACAAGAGCATCGACCTCGGGCTCCGGAGGAACTCTCTCTACTTCTTCAGGAGGAAGCAGTCGGTGTGTCAGCATCCTTACCACCCGTACACCCCTAAGCAGAGGACGAGGTTGGTGTGGAACTGCCATCACTACAAGTCTTGACAGTGAGTGCTTGTGACACGTGATGTGGGTGGACTCTTCGTTGACTCTGCGGTTGGAAATACTGTAGAGGAAGTTTGTTTTTGTTTAGGTTGAGCGGGATCAGGAAACTTTACTTAACTAATACATATTTCAAATTTTAAGTTTGATGTTATTTATTATAATTTTTCAATAAGTAAAGTAAACTTATAACTGAAGCATGTGTGAACTGAAGAAAGAGGTAAACTTTTTTCGATTAAAAGTTCTTTGTAAAGTTCATTGTATTTAGTACCTAACTTTGCATCGTGAATTGTAAACATTTTATACATGCGTGATCTTTACCAAAAAATGTAACGTATTACCTACTAATCGGTGGTATTACATATGTCAACGTCATATATCACAAGCTCAAATCTGAAATCTGAATGCAATCACTAATGATAAGATTAGGTACGTAGGTATGTATGCCACTTACATACTCATTACGTGAGCAAAATATTTTTTTTGTAATTAAGGGCCGGTTTACACCCGACGTCTTTCATTGCTTGAAGGCGCGTAAATAAAACATTATATAATTAATAAAACAAATTTAAAGAAGAATAATGAATATTCTTTCAATTCGAGTTCTCGGTAGGTGATTGATTTAGCTGTCATTTCAGCTGATGTATATCTGTGTATATCAGTCTGTGATATTCTGATTGAGCTAGAATTTCCAAAATGTTCAGATTTTCGTATTCTTTCTAAATGTTAGCTCAATCGGAATTACATCATCTCACATTACAGCTAAACCACCTACCGAGAATTCAAAATGAAAAAAAAATCATTATTCTTCTTGTAAGTTGCGTTATGAAGTCTTATTTACGCGCCTTCTTGAGATGAAAGAAATCAGGTCTTATGCTACTCTTAAATGTTTCTGTGAGTGAACTGCAATTTTTTTTAAATACACGATTTGAAGGATTTTTTAATTTAAAAACAAGAATAAAATCCGACTTCAATCTATTCTGTGAATTCATTAATTTTCATTTATTATTCGTCTTTACAGTGGCACTGACGATATGATAATTTCTGTATTATTTATTTTATAAAACCGAAGTAATACATACACTAACAAATACTAATGTGTTGTAGTTTATAAAGATTGACTATAAGAGATTACCTCCGGCAATAAATCCGCCATCTGCTAAGTAGAAAACTCTATATTTATTTATGAATTTAAGTAATGAATGATGAAGTTTGCCTGCGAGAGCGACGCTGTACTTCAACCATAGATTACCTAACTTCAACGTCTGATGTTCTACAATGTGTAGGTAGGTCCTCGTATGTAGGCGTCGTCGCGGTCGTCCTTCGCGTAGATGTTTACACCGTGGCCTTATGAAATACCCTATCCACTTTACGATGTAAAATATGGTGACCCTGCAAAAATCATAACCGCGATTTTATGTTTTTTATTGATAATGTATTTGTATTGAAGATACTGTATTTATTCTATAAGCAATGTTAAATTAGAAAAATCTACCAAACATTTAGAATTATTTTGAAGTGATCACTTTGTGGCTTTTTTGTTGTTAAAACAAATAAATCTTTTTTCTACTGATTCTCGGAACTGGTCTTTATAGTGTTGAATAAAAATATTACAAAAGTTTATTTATAATAATTTTAATTAAATTAATTAAAACAAATTATATTTTTCGTAGATTTTTGTAATTTTAAATTGCATATTTAGATATAAAAAAAACATATAAAACTCCGGTGAAGGAAAACGTCGTGAGGAAACCACACTTCCAAGCCGGTTGGTCACCGTGGAAGTGTATGACTAAAATCCTCTCATATCATGTAAATGAGAGAGGCCTGTACCCAGCAGTGGGGCGAATAAAATGCTGCAAAAGAAGAAAGAAGAACATTATAATAACTATTGTATGTAGACTATACTGCCCGGCATTTATCTTGAACCAAAGTCGCGTAACGGGGGCGTAATTACTTTAATAATGGATATATATGGATAAGGGGCGTAAAACTTGGATAATGGACCTCCTGAACATATTTGAACAAGTGAGCTGTCGAAATTTTTATTGGTTTTCTCTTGCTAAGCATGCAAGTCGCTTACTGATGTATATTTATCAGAAAAATCGGAAGAATCAGGACAACAAATAAAAGTAAACACGTCCGAGCCGATTTATTGTTTATTTGTTGTCCTGTTCATCCAATTTTTCTGATAAATATTATGTGAGGTGTCGTTGGATTCACCTTCTGGCGTGGATGGTCATAGGCTGTGTTAAATAAATAAATTTTGGAATACAAGTAAGTAAGTAAGCTTATACAACTCTATAAAACAGTGATATAGATGCCGCCACCAGTATACGTAGTACTTACACTGCGTTCCGTAGGGTTGCGGAGTAGCCTAGTTGGTTAGCGCACGCCTCTTACTCGAGAGGTCGTGGGTTCGATACGTAAAATTTTTCCGCATTTTACAATCTCGGTTAAAATTAGAGCCTGTTTGAAATGGTTTCTTGTTTAAATAATTTTTTTGCTTAGTGGGTTATAATTTTTTTAAATATTAATTTTTTTACCTTCTTATTTTCTTCTCCGTTTGCAGCCATTTTATTCGTCCGACTGGTGGGCATAGATCTCTCTCACTGATATAATATGAGAGGATCTAGTTATACACTTCCACAATGACCAATAGGCTTAGAAGTGGTTTTCCGACTGTGTTCTTCTATGAACGATATCTCGTACTAGTAGTATGGTCTTTTTTATATAAACAAATAATATATCTGGCTAGAATGGAAATCATGTTTAAGAGCCTTTTTCCAGTTGGCACCTACATACAAATTTAAAATTGAAATGCCTTTAAAACCTAGATACCATTGTAATGAAACTAATGTACACATAAGCAGAATCCGAAATTGCAGTATGTGTACGATATAGTGTTTCTAAATAATTAGTGTATTTTGAAAAAAGGTTATTCATATTACCATGAAAATTTTGGAATTACTATAATTATTTTGAGACAACAGTTATGGAAACAACTATTTCGTAAACTTATTACAATTTCGGGTTCTGTTTATGTGTAAAAAGTTTAATTAAAATCGGTTTCTCCGTTTTAAAGAAATTAATTAATTAAATTGTATGGAGGGAAAATGAAAGGGGCTCTTTAAGACTGCAACGGTTGTACGCATTGTTAATTATTATAAATTATAACCGATATAACACTTACTATTGTGTCCAGTGTGTTGACTGCTGCCGTACAGTCATCATTAGGACCAGGCTGGATCCTGGAGTCGCAGACTAGACGTGTCGGCTATCAAGTTTCAACTGAAATTAGACTTTAAAGACTAATAAGTTTGTGCATTGCATGAAATGTGTCCACGAATGAAATTGATGCCGTTCTAGTGAAGGCTCTAGCGAAGGTGTGACGTAGCCGGAGTGGAGGATGCCTTAAAGCCGCATCCTCGCAAGTTCTCACTCTCAGTGACTACTGATCCGAGCCGATCAGCCTCAGTGAGTGGAGACTGGGGACGGATGAGGCTTTACTCCATTTGTCCACGGACTCGCTGGTATGTCATCCGTCACCGACAAAACATTTCATAGAGACGAATGAACCCATTATACGGTAGGAAAAAGGATGACATCGTTCCCGTTTTTTTTATGAACCCGGGTATGAGTGTCAGGATCAGAGGGTTCGGAGCACGCGCTTCGATGCAGCCAATTTCAACTCGGGGGC
Source organism: Adela reaumurella (assembly GCA_009867175.2). NCBI lineage: Eukaryota > Metazoa > Arthropoda > Insecta > Lepidoptera > Adelidae > Adela > Adela reaumurella. Next base: position 6,522 of record WYDE02249213.1, read on the forward strand.
GGTATACCAGCTCAGAGGTCGAGAAGGGTTGCTGTAGGAAGCTTATTTTCTCGCGATCTGAAGAGATGTAGGTTATAGGCGTGGGGAAAGACGTTCGCCGGAAGCCTGTTCCACACCTTAACAGCGGCTTAATCGCTCTTACACGACTGTCAGAGAGTGAACAAAAGCGCTCTCAGTGCTGAAAACCTACGAACGGAATCCCCAGAATTTAGGCCCAATACGGCATGCGAACGATTCGTGGAGTTCTCATGAGCAATTTATCGATAACAGAGGGCGGTTCCGCGGAAGTAAGGGGAAGTTGGTTCGAACTTCGAACTGCGGTGCTCTTTATAGTATAGCTTCGTCCCGATCTATTCTTGTGGGAGACGGCATAGCGGCGTCTGTGGACAAGCTGCCTTAGAGTTCACAAGTTGTGGATCGTCCGTCACAGATCGACTAACCGCAGTTCACTCTACCTACTCAGCTCGACCGCAAACGCTCTTGTTGAGAGAATCTAGATGTGACTTATTTCTATCGGATAATGTGGTGAAATTTAACATCTCTTTTTCTTTTAAAGGTAATAACAACTAGTAAATGGTGCGCACTTAGGAAGCCATCGATAAATCAATGATGCTAACCACTTTTCAAATTACCGAGGTCGTCAACAACATTTTGAAAACTTCTCGCGGCGTTATCGGATTGTTCCTACGTTTCGAACAGAGCGTCCTGGCCATGTCGACCGATGATGGTCTTCGAGTGACCATGAACAGAGCGCTCTGTTCAAAACGTCGGAACAATCCGATAAAGTCGCCGCGAGAATAGCCGGAAGTTTTCAAAATGTCGTGCAATATATATAGGCAAGAGCGTACTCAAGGGGCCTCGATTGTCTATGCGAACGAAAGTGCCATAATTTGTATGTTGTGTTATCCATTTTAATACATTCGATGTTGTTATCCATCAACATATATTCGATGATGTTATCCATCAACATATATTCCATGATGTTATCCATCAACATATATTCGATGGTGTTATCCATCAACATATATTCGATGATGTTATCCATCAACATAATATTCGATGATGTTATCCATCAACATACATTCGATGATGTTATCCATCAACATACATTCGATGATGTAATCCATCAACATACATTCGATGATGTTATCCATCAACGTATATTCGATGATGTTATCCATCAACATATCGTCGCCTTGGATGGCAATAAGTCCAAGCCACAAAATCAAAAACTCAAGAAATTCGCATTCAAAGATATTCGCGTCACAAAAAAAACATTCTTTTCCTTGTATGTTTTTAATTTTTATAGTTAGAAAGCTGTAATTTGGCAAAAGCTTAACTTCGCATATGATATATTTATTAATTATGTAATTAATTAGATAATCATTGTAGTTTACTAGATTGGTTGCTTAGAATTGTTGACTACTGACAAATCAAGCACAACTCGATATACAAACAACAATACTTTGCCACTTGTGTTTTTTGACTTCTGGGAATAAGTGTGAATGACAACATTTTTTTTAATGAACTAAGCAGCATTGCTGCTTTCAAAATAAATAGAAGAAAAGAAATAAATAATAAAATAAACAATTAAATAAAAAAAACGCTTCGTTTTTTTATTTCACTTTATTGCTATCGTGATAATAATTGCTTAATTTAGAAGACACAATTACAATAAGGCCGTAGACTCAATTTTTAATTACAGGATAGTTAAAATGGTGGTGTTAATTACAGGTAGTAAAAAGAGTTTTTTATCGAATTAATCAACCTCTGAGGCGCTGTCTGAATCTGTTACCTCATCCAAGTTATTGTAGAAGGCGTGGTAGGTTGAAGGTATTTTACCTTTCTGGCACAGTTCTTTTAAGTCTTTAAGCTTTGATTTCTGAATTTTTAATTTTTTGGTATACAGTTTTGGTACATTCACTTGATTTTTTATCCTCCTTCGTCTTTGTGTTTGCAGACACTGAAAATTCTCCTGGCTTAGTTGCGCTTTATAATAGATGGTTTCAGGACCGCTCTTTTGGTATTGAAACCATTTAACGTGGAGCCAATTCATCTTGTCGCCATCTTCGATTTTATTTTTGTTTGTCATCATTTGGTTACTGTACGATTTAAAATCTAAAAAATCGGAATGACTCAGTTCTACGACTTTATAGTAAGGTCGGTTAACCTTTGCTGTTCTAGCCACTGTGTACCACCCTTCAGGTGTGAATACATCTATTTGACGTCCTCTCATCTCGATAGCGGAGTGAACGCTGTCGCACTCCATTTCGGAGTGACCAGACTCCATAAATTTTTGGTTGATTATTTCGATAGGCAAATCTCTTACCGCACGTAGAAACATGGATGACACTATTGAATTTCGATTTTGACCGGCGGCCGTATCCGAGTAGAAGGTTACTTCCTTAACCTCTGGCTTCAATTCAGATAGTAGTCTCCACAAACATGTAGCAGTCTCCGAAGCTCCTTTCCCACCTTCCCCCTCATGCCACATGTAATTTGTAGCCTGAGATGTTGCTAGTTCATAGATTGTAAAATTGTAAGTTTTCAATTTCTTCTTGTAGTATAACTGCCCGATTTGCAAACTAGGAGTCACTAGAACTTTTTCCATATCCATTGTGAAGCATGTGAAACCAGGGTCAGCTCTAGCTCTTTCTTTGTCTTGATCTTTTTGCTGTCTGGCTTCCTCCTTTCGCTGCATATGTAGATCGTATTCGTTTTGAATAAGTTCTTTTTCATCTGGTGACATATTTTTAACCTGTGTACAATAATCGCACTGGTCTTTTTTTGGTTTATGAAATCCATAGTTGAATTCATTTGTGAAAATGTGCTTATAGTAGCTGGCCTTTTCAGGTTCAAGTTGTTTTTCCTTACAATATTCTACATAATCCACATACAAACGATTTTCACTTAAGCCAGATGGAAGATACTTTCTTTTTGTGCTACTTCTGCAGTAGTGGGACGATACAACCGGGAGCGATTTTATATGATCTCTGATGATGTTTTTGACATCTTCAGATTTTTTGTTCGGTGGTTCCTTGTGACCTCGTTTGTCAGACTCCGTAGTACCCGCAGGTGTCTGCTTTGAAAGCGCATTCCTTACTTTTTGAGCAGAAATATCAAAGGTGGCCAAAAAAAAATTTTTGCATACCTGTGTTTCATTACCGTTACATACCAACCTGTAAACAAGTGTGTTATTTCTTTTGATGGCATTACCGCTTTGATATCGCCTTTTTACAGGGATATTGGTCACACACTTTGCCAGAAAACTCCATCTCAACTGATCCGACCCCAATTTGAGATACTCTGCTAAGAGTTCTTGTCTTCTTTCTAGTGATATTTGGTTATTACAATTATAGTGACATTTGCAATTAATTTGCTTGACTTCTCTTGGGCGTACTTTTTTCCCAGATCGGTTTTGAAATTCTTTGCCGTCCATTCTTAATTTTTTTTGCAAGTTCCTCTTCCACTTGTTTGGGTTCCTCTTGCGTTTCCTAGTTAAAGGTGGACCAGTATCTTCAGTATAATCTAAGATGTTTTGTGCAGGTGCAAGGTGTCTCCTTGTTTCTTGTGGCAAGGCTCTGTGTTCTTCATCACTGTCCGAAATGTGTGTAGATGATGATGTTTCTTGTATAGTGACTGCATAACTGGTGCGCTCATCATCATAGGACTGATCAGAATCTGCAACAAAAATGTGTGGTCAAAAAATATCACTATGTCATTAAAAATGGATAAAAGCATTAAAATGATTTTTTTTTATTGTTTTCAAAATAATAACTTACTATCAAATTCAATGTATTTTCGTGGCTCCACATTCTGGCTGTCAGAGGAGTGAGACGCAGCACTTCCCGCAGCGCCATAAATTCCCTGCACATTTTGGAGGTCAGTGTAGTGTGTCTCAACCTCATTCTCTTCATTACCTGTAAAATAAAAGAATTACAGAAGATTACCTAATTTAAAAAACCATTAAGGTGTTCTCATCACCGCTATCGGAGAAAAGAAAAAAAAATTACACATTTCATTTATGTTTGAAAACGTACCTTCAAATTCAATTTCCTTTCGTGGCTCCACATTCTGGCTGTCAGAGGAGTGAGACGCAGCACTTCCCGCAGCGCCATAAATTCCCTGCACATT
>WYDE02249323.1:0-13981 GCA_009867175.2 Adela reaumurella
GAGTCTGTCGCCCTTTAGCACGGCATCTTGTCCTTATCCCTTAGTCGCCTTTTACGACATGCATGGGAAGAGATGCACTCGGTCATTCTTTTAAGTACAGGCTCCACACGGTACTAATACTGTAATGAATTATAGAACAATTTATAACATAGTTATTAGAAGATTTTGTCTGACTGATTGACCAACCCTTTTGGAGTGACTGAATGAACTGAAGTTCTCCAAATTGTTCTTTATCTTTTTACTTGAGATAAAGTGCAACGTTAAATACAAAGCAAGTTGCCAATATATTATGTTTCTTTTCTGACGATTTGTATACATATTTTATTATTTGGTGTAAATTTCCTCTCCCTAAAAAAACTCTAAATAATTTGTCCCCTTATGAAAATCCCTAAACACAAAAAACCCCTACATTTAGGGGGAAATCTCCTAAGTTGGCATGGCAACGCTGTATAAATATGCAAATGTTTGCAAATGCGTGCAGCCTACACAAACAAACAAATGTATTCGATGACCTGCACACGCTAGACACACACAAACATGATAAATAAACCAGTCTTTACATAATGTTAACACCATGAACATTTTTCGAATTTTGATGAATAATTAGGTAGGTACAAATTAGGTTTTATTTTGGAAATTTTAAGAGCTATCTACCTGAATTTTTTATTTTTTGAAGATATGTTTTTAATCTCGGTAATATGTTCACACGGGATGGAAAATGTGAAGGAGATGTGGAAAAGAGAGTGAAAGCAGGAAATCAAGTGAATGAGGCATTGCACGCAATTATGAGCAGCCATTTGGCTGTCCATGGTGGAGTGCTGGCCCCTACACTGATGAACGGGAGTGAAAGTTGGGTATGACAGACGAAGCACGAAAGCAGAATAAATACTATGGAAATGCGCGCGTTGAGGAGTATGTGTGTAGTCACAATGAAAGACAGATTGAGAAGTCGTGATGTGCGAGAGCGTTATTGTCTGAAAGAAGATATAGTGACAAGGGTTAAGAAAGGTATTCTTCGGTGGTTCTGTCACGGTGAAGAATGGATGATAGAAGACTAACGAAAGTAATTTTTGGAGCGAATGTGAGTGGAAGAGTCCGCACACGCACGTACCTAGAACAGATCGAGCAGGTCATCAAAAAGGGGCAAGTGCGCAGTACCTGTAACCGACGAGTATGTATGAAGAATAAATATTATGAGAGTGCAAGAAGCGGCAGAGGTGTGTCAGGATCGTGCAAGTGTAGATCCGTTGTCTCTGTCTACTCCACCGTGAAACAGGCGTGACGCTATGTATGTATGTATGTTTTTAATTTACTGTTAACTGATTGATTTTAAATAACTTGTTTTACTTTGGAAGTTTAAAGAGCTACCTGATTTTTTTATTTTTGAAGAAATGTATTTAATTTATTTATTCTTGCTTGTAGAATTTGATTAGATGAGCGCAAATATGAAATATGTAAGGTTATGTTTAAACCTTGCTCACTGCAAGACGGATGTTTTCTAGTGCAGTGACTGCAATGAATGTGCATGTGCTATTGTCACGTGTATACAGCGCAGCGTGTAAGTAAGCGACCGTCGATCCTTTCTTTAAACCACTCCATACATGGTGTAGAACACGAATATTAAAGAATTTTCCAATTAGGTTGACATTTTTTTTACCTGAATAAGAATCGACGGAAGATATTTGAACACTTATTGTAAATTACATTATTGTACATGTTTACAATTCAATGTCATTGTGATTTATGATTAATTGTCTTTTGCCCGCCGCTTCGCCCGAGGTATATCACACTTCGCCGCCATCCTTCATTCCCCTACCCTCGCCCTACCCCTACCCTACCCTACACCTACTTTACCCCTAACGCTAGCCCTACGCTACCCCTACGCTACCCCTGCGCTAACCCTACGCTACCCATACCCTGCCCCTACCCTGACCAACCCTACCCTTCCCTATCCTGCCTGTACTCTACCCCTTCCCTTATCCTACCCTGCCCTTACCCCTACCCTGCCAATACCCTGCCCCTACCCAGCCTCTACCCTGCCCCTACACATCCCCTACCCTGCCCCGATCCTGCCCCTACCCTACCCCTGCCCCTACTCCTACCCGAGCCGTAGGACACCCTTGGCGCGTTCAACTCTTTTGAACCTCCACACAAATTATCATACAGTTTTTTAAAAATCAAATTGTGTTTGTTACACTATTTCAGAATCAGCATTAACTAGGCTAATTTTTGAGAGCTTGGGCTCCTATTTTGTCATACATATTTTTTATTCGCAATCTGTCAAAAAGTATTGACACTAAATTAGAAAAATATAAAAATTTAACTTCAAATATCTTGAAAATAAAAACTACGAAATTTAGTCTATTTTTCTTTAGTAATGTGGAAGTACAACTATTCAGAATTATTATTCATAAAAATGAAATTTTTAATAAAGTTTATTGCCTTTATTGTAGGCTACATTACATACTCAAGGTAGCGATTAAAAAAAACTAAAAAATTATTTGTACTAGTAATTTTTGGAAATTCATCCCCTAAGGGGTTAAAAAGGGGGTGAAAGTTTGAATGGATGATTCGTCATTTTCACCTGCCACACCTCCTGGCGTAGTCAGCTGTCAGGTAAAAATAATAGTTACCCCATACTAAGCCTGGTGAGGTGTGTCAGCTTGACTCCCCGCATGTCGAACAGGAAGACGACGCCGGCCTGCGGGCCGCGGCTGTACAGGCACTCGTCTGCAATACAACACATCAAATCCATCAATCACGATCGTGCAGTTTGGAGCACCCGTAATCAGCGCTCATGTATCAAGTGACGTAAGATGATGACGGCGGATGAACCAAAACATGTAGGTACCAAACAAAATGGTGATCGATTTCTCCGCCCATCCTTCCGAAAGAGGTTTTTTTTTCGAGGATACGTCAGTCGCTAAGTGCAGTCAGCGTTTTCGGTTCCCTATTCAGTTTCGAACGGGGGCTGCGAATGACGTGCCTGCCGGTATGACAGGTGCCTTTTTTTACGTTTCTCTTGAAAGATCCTCAGTGGCTCAGTGGTTGCGATATTCAGTATTCGATTACCGAAGTTAAGCAATGCCGAGCAGGTTCAGGACTTGGATGGGTGACCGCTTGCCCGTTGACGCTGGTCGTGATTCGGATTCCACGTTAAACTTTAGGTCCCTTCCCTCTCCTTACATGTTGGTAGGGTTAAACCCTCCAGGGTTGGTACCACTGCACTGAATGAAGGTCGATCGAAGCGATTATGAAACTTAGTTCGATTTTTCCGTCCAGTTTAGTGTAGCCGGCTGGAATTGAGGGAAGAGCTGATATGGCACCCACCTACATAATTCACCAAGGTGTTGAGGCTGACATCACTGGTAGCAGAAAACTGCGCTGTTACCGGCGTAGACTCACTCGACGTGTCGAGGTCGAGGTGCGAGTGTGATGGACATAGATTTTGTATAGACTTCACTATATGTGTCACTGTCATTTCGCACTCACCCACTCGAGTGAGACGACGCCGGTAAGGGCCCAGGTCCATTGGTGATGTAGCCTTCCGTGTCAGTTTCAATAATAAAAAAATCCTACGCCATACCCATGGTCTTTGCATACCACAGACCAGATTACTTAATAGCTCCTAAAGGAGGCTCCTGGCCATACACTGCAGAAAAGACATCGGTAGGAACAGAAGTTGAGTTATGTCGAAAATTTGCCACAGCTCTAATTTTAAAAGAAATGGGTAATTATGAGCAAAAGTTTTCGTAAAAATTGCAATGTCGTTAAATTGACCTCATCATCATCAGCGTTTGACCTTCCACTGCTGGACATACGCCTTTCCAATTCTTTTCCAACCCTCCCGGCATTCGGCAACACGAATCCATCGTTTGCCCGCGACATACCGGATGTCGTCGTCCCAGCTGGCGGGTGGCCTTACCACACTTCGATTTCCTGTCCCAGGGACGCCAGTGTAGGACGCGTGAGCTCCAACGGCCGTCATTCCTGCGGCTCTCGTGTCCAGCCCACTGCCATTTGAGCTTTGCCGCCCGGAGTTAATATGCTTTGTTGCGTCGGCGAATTAACCTAACATGGTTGAATACTTCTTTCCAGAAAAATCGAGATTTTGTTTTATTCTCCCGCTGATTTTATCAGAGGTGTCAGATTCGCAAAGCGGGCAAGAGCCCGCCTCTCAATCGGGAGGTGTGGGTTCGATACTCACTGGGAGCACAATATTTATAACTTTAGAATTTGTGATAAATTGCCGCTGACACTCCGGTAAAGGAAAACATCGTGAGAAAACCCACTTCCAAGCAGATTGGTCACCGTCGAAGTGTATGACTAAAATCCTCTCATATCATGTAAATGAGAGAGGCCTGTACCCAGCAGTGGGGCGAATAAAATGGCTGCAAAAGAAAGTAAGAAAGATATGCTATACAGGAGGACATATAAAATATATAGTGAAGTTTTCCCGAAGTCGTAACATGCGGAACTCCTGAATAGGTAGATTGTAATAAATCTACCTAAACATATGTTATAGAAGAGAATGATTATTTGTTTTAATTGACAATCGGCTTGGGTGGCTGTGTCTAAAAATTAAAAAGAAGATCAGACACAGCCAATAACACCACCCCTCACGAAACCACGCTCAGAGAGGCGTCATTTCAGCTAAAAGGCGGGCGAATAGGTCGTTGTCCAATTTATTAACACGTCATGTTACGTCTTAGCTTAGATAAGCTATTGGCGAAAACACGATACGTGAAAGTTCGCTCGATAGAAAAAGTTTTTCTCTAACAAGTTGAATCTTGCGAGTTACGCCAGTTGACCCCCTGGTCTGCTCCTCGCACGTCGCTGCGTTCAAGTTCGTTTTGAAGGCTGTGCTAATTGTAATAGGCTGAAACTAATTGAGTTGCGTGCTAGCTGCGATTTTTAGCTTATTTTTGGATGCCATAACATCTACTACTGGACCTATTTCCTAGTTCCTAACATTTTTGGAGCGTACCATCGCTAAGATCTGGTTAACTGCATAGTTAGAAGTCACATCTAAGTACCGGTATACCTTCGTTACTAAATTCGTATTTAGCATTATATAGTTCTTGTGTACAGAGTCAATGTCACTGGTATTTTCTTTGGAAGAAGTTCATGTTGACATATCAATAATTCACTAAAAACACTCTTTTCAGCTTTTCAGGCATTACATAGCATGACCGATAGAGGACACCAGAATTCACAGTAACTATTTTGTTTATTAATATAATATTAGGTCCTTTTAATAATAGGAAATTGGCGTTTTGTCGAACTGGCCACTTTGATCTGGCGTTTGGTTAAGAATTAGAATAGAATTTAAAATTTATTTCTAATTTAGGCTCGTGTATTTGGGTTTCGAATTTAAAGGTAGTTCGAAAGGAACTACCTATAAAATGGCGAAAGTGCATAGATAACAATGGCACATACTTTGATTGATTAAATATTAAATTTCATAATTTTCTTTTTCGTTTTACTTTTCCATTTAAAACGCCAATTTCATATGTAAGGACCATTATTATATTATATTTTAATATAGTTCTCAGTGAGTGTCAGAGTGTCAGATGACCTAGGCGGGCGAGAGCACGCCTCTAGAGCGGGAGGTGCGGGTTCGATCCTCACTGGGAGCACAATATTTATAACTTTAGAAATTGTGCCGCACTGGCTGCTGACACTCCGGTGAAGGAAAACATCGTGAGGAAACCCACTTCCTAGCCGGTTGGTAAACGTGGAAGTGTATGACTAAACCCTCTCATATCATGCAAGTGAGAGATGACTGCACCCAGCAGTGGGACGAATAAAATGGCTGCAAAGAAAAATAAGAGAGTTCTTAGTTCTTTATTCAGTATACTTGAATTTGTCAAAATGACATGTCATTTTTCATTTTGCATGCCGTTCGATTACATCCACTAAGAAGAGCCGGCAAGAAACGTCGCGGGATTTTTTTTTTAAACGCCTTCCTTTCATTATGTTGTGACTTTGTGACTAACAATTAAATAGACACCGCGTACAGTGTTAAAATTGCAGTTTTTTTATTGAATCTGACGATGGTTACATCAACTAATGTACCAGATGTTTTGTTCCAGTAATGTCAGCCTAATACACCTTTGCGAGTTAGGTAGGTGCCATGTCAGCGCTTCCCTCAAATCGATGATTAATAATAATTTAAGCTTGATAATTCTAACTGCAAAAAATCAAAGTTAAATAAATACATACATACACATCACTCACGCTAAACCCCGAGAATCGGTGTAAGCAGAGCAATCGGTGTTGTGCTTCGAGAACTCCGGTGAATTACAGCACAACACATTTCGCAAGATGTTAGGACAAGACATCAAGCAGCATGTAAGGCACGACTACTGCATGACTTGGTAGAAGTACGCATCTTGTCCTTATGCCTTAGTCGCCTTTTACGACATGCATGGGAAGAGATGCAGTGGGGTCATTCTTTTAAGTGCCGGCTCCACAATGCATTTCTACTGTGTATTGCGTGATGCGGGCGATGATGTGCCGAAAAAAACACAAAGATTAAAAATTCACCCAGGGCCGGGGCGTCTCGCGCTCACGAACGACAAAAGGCAATCTTGTCGTTCGTGTGAATTCTTTGATTGTGTGTGTTCGACTATGTCGTCCGTGTGAATCCTTTGATTGTGTGTGTTCGTTCCATATTTGATTATTAAGCCTATTTCACCTTACTCTGTCAGCGGTCTGTGGTCTAGTGGAAATAGTGCTGGTAGCGGATCATTAGTTCCAATATGTTCAACTATTTGTTCAACCAGACAAATTTGGTCCAATTTGTTCAACTTTCAAAATAGTTGAACAAATTGGATAACTTCCGTCCAGTTTGTTCAACTTTCAAAATAATGTTTTCAACATTCAAAATATTTGAACACATTAGACAACTTTCGTCTAATTTGTTTAATTTTCAAATGACTTGTAAAGTTTTTTTGCATTTGAAAAATATAATTATTAATATAATGCCTATAAAAAAAACTACACAAGATAAACTTTATTACTCTGTAATTGTCATCCATGGAATGCCAATATTCAGACTGAAAGTACCAGGACACCATGAATAAGGAGACTCTACAACATAAATAAATTATTCCAGTCTTCTTTTACTTCAGTTCCTCTTCGTCATAGTACCCTGGTATCACAGATCTACCTATTTATTGTATTTGAGGCCCATTTTATAATGTTTTGAAATAACTAAAAACAGTATGCACTTACGCCCTTCCTGATCTCATTCTCTCAGACCTCGTTATAGTCCTTATCCTCAGGGATATCGATTCCCACTATGAAATTGTTGTATAGGTAGTATGCTCTAGTAGTCACAAAAGTAAATAGTTTTAGAAGTCGCGCGCAACTCGCCGTAAGGGCATATTGTGACAAGATAAACATTTTTATAAACTTTTCGAGCTAAAATTATTAGCTATTATTAACATCTTTGATCGAAACCATTAGTATAAAATTACGAGATGGTTAATTAGAGATAATTATTATCTCCTGCTTTCGCACTAGGTCAGCAGGTGGTATCGTGGGTCGAAAACAAAGTCCTCAGATATCGTGGGTCCGCAGTGGAAAAGTTAATACCCTTACTCGGACAAAGTGCATGGAACAGCTGAATTGTATTTCCATGATTTCGCAGGTAGTCCAAGAATGTAAAAGCATCTTAAAGTCGTCCGATTGTGGTAAATCAATTCGAAAAATATATAAAGAAAGCTGTTAAGTCTTAAGGATTCAGGCTTACAAGTAATTTGAAAATTTAACAAATTAGACGACAGTTGTCCAATGTGTTCAACTATTTTGAATGTTGAAAACATTATTTTGAAAGTTGAAAAAATTGGACAGAAGTTGTCCAATTTGTTCAACTATTTTGAAAGTTGAACAATTTGGCCGAAACTTGTCCAATTTGTTCAACTGGTTGAACATATTGGAACTAATGTAAATTGCCTCACCATAATTACCACACTGAATATAGGATAGACAAAATGGCTTTTTAAATATTTCCGTTCAGGGTCCATAAAACTAGCCAGTTTCTCAAAAATACCAATTGAACTTGATGAGAGAGCTGTATCGAGGCATAAAACTTCAAAATTGGTAGAATTCATGAGAATTTTTAAACTGATTAGTTGAGCTACGCTGGTTTGTACCAGCATATAATCCGCCTACCAAGCCTGCCAATATCCCCTGCTCAGTATAGGTTTGGCCCAAAATACTTTCTCTCGCTCTACGGAGACCAGCCAAGCTGCTGTCTTAGCCCCGTTGCGACAATGCTATCTATTGCTTTCTCACTTTTTCACTTGCCTCCCAATATGATAAAAGAGTGCAAGAAACCTCGAAAATTGCTAAAACCGCCCTACGATTGGTGAGAGATATGTTTCTTGTTCTTATCATTAGGAGGCAAGTGAGAACGCGAAAGCGATAGCAATGTCTCGGCATGGATCGTTCCATTGTGGGAGACAATGGTGATTCAGCATAGGCGTGCTAGATAAGGGTATTGGAGTTCAAACCCTCCCCTCAAAACCAAAAAACTAATAATATAATAAAGGTGACCTATGCTCCGCAAGCCGCAGAGGGTTACACCAAAACAAATTTCTCAAAATGTATCAGTTTCACAGCAAGTCAATCAATAAGACAATCGAAATTGTCCATTTAACTTTACGACTACACGCTACTTGCAGTGAGCGTGTTTTTTTTTCTCAATTCACAAATGTTACAACATTGTGTATTCGATGGGCAGCTATAAATTTGACAGCAAATTTCCTCCTCCTTAAGACAGCAAAAAATTCTACAATGGGAAATTGTTTTGTAATAAAAGTTGAAATTTTTTTTCTATTTTACTTTATTCTTCCAAGATTTACAAACAACGTGGATTTTCGTTCTAAAAAACTATTCCTTACATTTCTATTTGTATTTTCCATAATCTGGACTAAAGGAAATGCCAGCCAACACCCATACAAAACGGAATGTATCTTACTTAGCCCCACCGCGACATCACACTGAATTGCCAACATTAGATGCATACATCTTGGCTACTTCCACAATACATAATCCTCGTTTTTGGCTTCGCCGTAGTCAGATGAAATTTGTAAAAAACTGATTTGGCAGTCATCTCACAATCTACAGTATATTTTTTCCAAGACTGACTAAAGTGACGTTTGCAGCGTTGCCACTTTCACACAAATTTTAAGTAGTTATGTAGGTGTTGTTGTAAATATGATCGATTATTCCAATGATTAGATTAATCAATAATATTTTCATAATAAAATTGCATCATATCGATCATTAAATCGATTAATCGATAATATAATCTATGCATCACTATTGTTTAAAGGTGGCAACGCTGCAATGTCAGTGAAACGTCATTTTAGTTCATCTGGAATCTTGGAAAAAAATATACTTTAGACAGGCACAGCTAGTGTCGCGTGAAGAAATCACTGTTATACTTTCCTAAACGGATATACATAGCAATCGTATGAAGTTTTAAAAGCCTAAACTATAATGCAAAACATCGCATATCACAGATAAAAATTATTTGTTTGTGTATTGCTAAAATCAGACACTAAATTTTTTTTTATTGAATTGGCGATATAATACGCACGACAGACTAAGATGGAGGTGGAAGCTGTCGGCGCCCACAGGCATTCGGGGTCTGCGAATACAATGTCGGATAGATACACCTTCACATTGCGTTTGAAAGAATTCAGACTGTACATTAGCTGGAAAGAAGTAGAGAGGAGTGCATTACACAGGTTGGTGTTAAATTATTTACACGATAAATTTTTCCTCAGTCCCGACTGGTTGCACGTGGAGCTATGGTAGAATAGGGATGAAAGTATTGCATCATGCAGCTCCTTGGACTCCCCGTGGTACAGAAATAGAACACAGAAGGATCCAATGTCCCTACATAGTTTGCAGGGTTTCTATGTAAGTTCAGAGATAGCTGAATCCAATCTACGAATCCTAGCAGAGTGCTTCGAGGATCCATACTACAGTTATGCGGAAACGTGTTTTAAACATGCTTTCAAACTAAAATTGCGGCATTTTAAAAAATGTACTAGTTAATTTACATCGAGTACACATTTCTCATCTCCGCTTGCAAAATACTCATTCAATTGTAGCTATTTTATTTATATAATTTGTAAAGATATCATTACATTTACTTATTTAAAATACACAGTATATTGTCATCAACGTCAACCGCTTTAGTACACACGTGTATTTTCAAACCTTTACAGTGGAAAGAGACAAAATTCCGAAGTACCTTTCGCTCATGGTCGGCATCAATACGACAGAAAGAGATCTCAAATTTGTCTCTTATTTTCGGTGTAAAGCTTTCAGACGATAGGACTGTATCCATCTTAATTTAATTAAGTACACTAAAGTACCTTACACACTTTTACACATAGAAATGAGCAAGAAATTATATTGCCCAGGGAATAATACTTTAAATTTTTTATTTGTTATTATTATACCTATATTTTAATATATCCCACCTTTTAAAGGATAGGGCTACAAACATGGAATAGTCACCAATATGATAACGCTAAAATATTAATATATTAATTGGGTTAAATAATTAATTTACGGCAGCCATTTTAATATTTAACCTACAGTGGAGTTATTCAGATACTTCGTACATGGCAAGGATTATACATTATACGTTCTGTAAAAACACTAGCTACATTCTGTATATTCTCAAAACAACTGTATTCAACTACAATCTATAAAATATTGTGTAAACTTATCAAAGTAATATCAAAAGTAAAAATATTGGAATGCTCCTTTAGAATGGCACAAAATAAAGTCTAGGAAAAGGTTCGTCGAAAAATAATGAAATGAATCGCACAATTTTGATGAGAGTGAGAGTAAGGGCGTTTGCACCTGCGACCGCACGACACGATTTGCGGTGACGTTCCGCGACACACAAAACACAGCACACATGTCGTCCACACGTTTTTCCACGCGAGACGATTCGCAACGAAATGACAGTACAATACACAGGCAAACACAGTAGCCAAGGAATTAACTTGTTACAAATACAACTAATCGTGTCGTGTCGTGCGGTGCGTAGTCAGCATGTTCCTATTTCTTTCGTACAGCCGCTATGTCGTCACCGTAAAAAACGGAACAACATAGCACCACAAAAGACATAGCCAAAAAGTCGTTTGCAAATCGTGTGTCGCGCTGTGAGGTGTCGTTGCGTGAGTAAACGGTTCATAGAAATGTATGGCTCTCGGAGTCGTGACCGCATTTTGTCGTGTCGTGTCGTCACAAATGCAAAAATACCCTTAAGATACATAATGTTGTGCAAAAATATACATCTCAAAATGCAAATTTATTAACAGTCGTGTAAATATAAGAACTAATACAACCTCTAGGATGAGTAGACTTAATTTGTAACGAGTCTTGTTGCTGCAGTACTGGCGATGTCCAATAATGTTTCCTAGTAGCGTAATTACTTTAGTAAAACCGAAATTTGCCCGTAAAGCAAGCCGATCTCGGCGCATCCTTCTTCACTGGTACAACATGAACAATGCCACACTAAATTAAAAGCATTTGCAGTCTGTAGAAGCGAAAAGTCTATAGAGACCGACACGTCAACATTGGCTCGATACAACACGTCTTTTAACTCAAATAACCCTTTCCAAGGCAACACTCACAGGGGTGGTGGGGCTTTTGTTTGACGAAATTTTTCCTTTCTCTAAATCCTTCGGCTTACAGTTGATCTTCAGATTCGCCAGACTGACGTAGTTCCCTCTCGATATTGCCATCTCTCTCTTTCTCGGTTCCTTTTCTTTGCCCTCGCTCGAGTCTTTCGAAGGTATCTTAGTTGATGGTCTGTCCGAGGCTACCGTAGCTAGAGCGGGGATATTACAAGTATTGCTGCAGCGAGATAGAGGTGAAAGCTCGCCCGCGTCCACCTTTAAAATTGTTCCCGGAGCTATAACTCTGCTTCTTCGAATTTCTGC
This sequence comes from Adela reaumurella, assembly GCA_009867175.2. Taxonomy (NCBI): domain Eukaryota; kingdom Metazoa; phylum Arthropoda; class Insecta; order Lepidoptera; family Adelidae; genus Adela; species Adela reaumurella. The sequence goes on from WYDE02249323.1 coordinate 11,985, forward strand.
AAATTTGGGTTCGCGCTTTGAGTCGTGAGTGGTGCGCCGCTCTCGACAGCTGAACCTGCCGTCTTGGAATCTGTGGTCCTCGGAGGGAATGTGTCTTCGGAATATCGGCGTCATGGGCTTCCCTAAGCTCGCGAGTTTGACATCTGTCTCTAGTATATTGTGTTTCGTCTTAGATTCGGGCGTCGGTTTGCTCCCGTGCGGAGCTTCGACTGGACGAACTCTGTATGAAGACTTGCAGAGGGAACTCGGTGACGCCGGACGCTGGACGAAGAATTTACTCAGAAGCTTAGGTGATTTTGCTTCTTCCGGTTTCTTTCTGTTCACTTCTGCAGAATTGGGCCGGAAAAGCCTTCCCAATTTCGGCGAAAGGAGTTTCTTTGTGAAGAAATTCATTTTCTCTGGAGGTTTCTCGTTCGGTTGACTGAATTTCTGTTGGATGTGTCTAATGCCCTCGCTCACGCCTGGGCTCTTCCTCATGTGGTTTATGTTGTATCTTTTACTGTCTTCTTCTGCGATTTTTCTCTCATTAACGCCGGCCGTCAGCGGGTGTCTCAGTTCTACGTTTTCCGCATCCGATTCGGAGTTCAAGAATTTCTTTCCACTTTTGACAATATCCACAATCTTGGGTTGATCCGTTCTAGGTGATGTCCGTTCGCCGTTTACTCTTTGATACCAAGAGCAAGTTATGTCGTCGTCCGAAGCATCGCTGTCGACTTTTGATTCACAGTTGTCCGGTATGGAGTGATGCCTGCAAAATGTTTGCGGAAGATCGACGTCGTTCTTCGATTCACTCTCCAACCCTTCGACAGATTGGTTCCTTAGGAAAGACGGTAAGAGAATGTCGTGGTCGCGACACGCGTGATCTATCTTCCTTGTTTTCGTTGAAGGAATCGGGTCTTTGAGAGTGAGACTGGATCGTTTCAGAGGGGTTGGAGGATCTACCCATTCTGAAATATCGTCGACTTTAGTAATGTTAATATTCTTGCCGTGAGCTCGAAGGATGTAGCCCGAAGGTGCGTTGAGGGTGTTCTGACTCCGACTGAGCTTGGTGACGGTGACGACGGGACATTGGAACTGTGAGATCTGGCCGGCGGAGACGCACTTGCCGAGCGCACGGCCGCCTCTCTCGGGAATGGATTCTTCCACGCGGATGGTTATCGGTTCGGGAATCGCCGTTTTGGATTTGGACTGAAATGAAAATAGTAAGGTAAAGCAATGCAGAAAATTCCTAACAGTTTTCTCACGGAGAATTAAGAATATAGCTACATTCATCTATCTTAAAACAAATTTAATTTTTGGATGGATAGTGTGGACCTGATCACCGGGTTGTAATTGTCAGTACTAGAATGGATGTTTGTGTTGAATTTTTTTAAATTCATTCAATAAATAAAATTTCCAAAAACTTACTTTGGTATTTCGTGTGTTATTCCAATACATAGTGAAATAAGCAAGCTTTATTTAGAACCGCTTAAAATTCCTCAGGCGGAAATTACGAATCTGTTAAAATTTGTTTTTTTTCAAAGCTATAGCTTTTTTATTTCTTAAGTTATTGTTTGGTACTCGTACGTTCAAGTTTTTTAAATATTTTTAATTTAGGAAAAAAAAAATTGCTAGTGAAAATATTTTTCGGAAAGAAGTGGATGGTTGTACTGCATAGCAACTTTTGACACAGAAAAGGCGAATTGAAACAGTGTATGAGTTTATACAGGACAACAATATTCTTTAGCCCGGCCGCACACCGTTACCGACGTCAGCTACGACGGGACGCAAATATAAATTAGAATAGGATATAAAGTTTGCGTGTCTTCTAACGGATAACTGCATTATCTTGTATGCACGGATAACTGCACACGCGCCGTCGGTCGCGTACGTTGGTATCAGTCTGCGGCCGGGCTTAGGTGCTCTTCAGTTTTGCTGTTACTTTTTTTTTATGTTAAGCGCGGCATATGGCGCACGTCAGCCACGCAGAGCGGCCGACGACGCCCATAGGCACTCCG
>WYDE02249434.1:0-13979 GCA_009867175.2 Adela reaumurella
GAAGTACGTTCCGGCCCGACGGTCCCCGGATGCCTCAATGAGCAGTTTTCCGATTTGCTTAGAAAAACTGACGGCATTTTTAGTTATACGTTCAACCTCTTCAATCATCTATGCATTGTTGGCTGAACGAAGCAACTTACTCGACTAGGGTTAAAACTGTTGGTGTCTGTCTGTCTGTCTGCTCTACTACTCCTGAAAGGTTTGGCCGATCGGGCTGAAAATTTGTAGGTTAATCCTATGCGTCAATAGCTTGCCATACGCCAATTTTCAATTTCCTAGAAGAACTGGAAAATTAACTTCGCTCAAATTTTTACAATGTTCATCGCTAGTATCGCGAAACCTGATACGACAAGACTGGCGTACATCTTCTTCTTTTAAAGCCTTTTTATTCATCCCACTGCTGGGTACAGGCCTCTCTCCTTTTCATGATATGAGAGGATTTTACTCATACACTTCCACGGAGACCAATCGGCTTGGAAGTGGTACATCTACCTTGTACAAATGTGTTGCAGTGTTAGTATGATGTGTTCGAAAGGGCCATCCATACCTTAGCGTTCCGGGGGTGTATGGCCTCCATCTCTACGTGGCGGTAGTGCTCGGCCGATCTGTTGATCTCGCGCTCGCCCCTCCTCAGGTCTTCGGCCGAGGCCTTCTCCTCCCCCCGCGTCAGGGTCGTGACCTTCCGCACGATCCTGGTCGTGATTCGCCGCTGTCCGTTGTCGTGCTTCTTCGAGATCTTCGTCGACTCGAGCGACGAGCCGAGGACCTCGGTCGCCATCTTCTTGTTCGTATGAATCGCCTGCAGCTCCGAAATGCCGTGCCCTCCGGCGGAAGTGGGCAGGGCTAGCGCCGTGTCCGCAGCGTCGTACTCGAAATGAGTTTGGTTCCCATCGCTCACGATCCTGCCGTTGTACTCCTCGCGGTAGGTTGAACCTTCGCGGTAGGACGAAGTCGTCTGCATGCCGGGGTAGTTCCCGTCGTATACGGTCTCCGTCTTCTGCAGACCGTCCCGAAGGCTCCTCGGGACAGATGCCAGGTTGAGGCTGGTCGTTATCGGAGATCCGACCGGTTGCGACTTCTTCAGGCTGGACTTGCGCGGCTTCGTGGGGGATCCGTCGGGGTCGTTCTCCAGAGTTCCCTGGACGAAAAGGCGCTTGCTGCTGCCTTCTTTCACGAAGCGGTACATGGACATTTTGAAGTTCTGGTTGTACTCAGCCCTAGCGGGCGTGCGCGCACATCACTCCTGGCTGATCACACTGACGCACAATGATGTATTATAGATTCGACACACGTCTCTTCGGATATGGAGCTTCGGCCGTTCAGCTAATGACTTAAGGGGTGGATTCATATTCTCGTTCCATTGAGGAACGCTTCGCTATTTTATTGGCTACTTTAGGAATAGGCTTTACGTCGGAGAGAACCGGATTACTCATACCAATAAATAACTTAATGATGTAAATTCAGGGAGAAACCATCCCAATTAGCACCCGAAAGTTACGAGACCGTAGGCACGATCGCGGTAGCCAAACAAGAAACAATTTCGTAAAGAATCAACAATAAACAATGAACAGTAGGAAGAAAGCGAAATTCGGTGTCGGATGCTCGAGTTTTTGCGGTCGGTGAAACGAAGAGTTATACTTTTTTGTATGGAAGGTGTCGGCTGGTCCGTGCCTAATTTGGACGGAGCCAAATTTGTTCGTGCCTCGGCCCTTCCGGTGAACGACAGAATTATCGAAGCAAATTCCCTCGCAGAATATATTCTAAGTAAATATTGAGTGCGTTCGCTGAATTTGGACATTACGTTATCTGCTTTGAATATGTTTTTGTCAAGGAACTGACGAATATTGACTATATTATTAATTTATTGTACGATAATGTATTCGTTACAATTATGGACATCATTATAAAGAAAATCGATTAGTGTAGAGTTGTTTAATAGATGTAAATTGTACAATTTATGCTCAATACGTAGGTTTAACTGTAGGACGATAATGTGCGTATCAATTAGTATTCTTTGCTGACCTTCTTTAAACTCTGCCAGGTCGCTCTAGGCGAGCAATCAGTATTGGATACTCCGCCTTTTTACGTAATTTAGCCTTGCGAATATTTCTGATTTTGACTCATTCATAATAATAAATATGCAAAAACATATTTGTGCATTCGCAAACTAAGTAGAATTTCGTGACATAATAGTTGACCGTGACCGAAACCAGGTAACCAAAACTGAGAACATGACAGAGAAAACTATTCCAAAAGATCGCGACGCTAGAGTAGAGATGCTGCGATTGTCGCCGTTATTAATCCATATTGACATATTTTTCATTATATGTCTAATAGCCGACATCAAATATTCGACATAGGTGAATAAGCCAGACATAAATTTTCAATGAAAAAAACACAGTTTTAAAATAAACGCTGGATTAGACAGAACAAGGAATTCAGGTAAAACATTACCAACTAAGGGGTAAGAAAATCTAAAGATTTCGGCAGCAAATTAAAAAAAAATGGTGAGTTTAGACCACTAGCAGCTCGCTATTGTTATTTGATTACTATTTATGTAAAATTTTGAGAATATTTTTATATCGAATAATAACTGCGAATAATTCGACTATTGGCCATAGGGAATAGCGATTAATCGCTAACCGACTATTCACCCTATCATATTCGCCATAACAACTATTCGCGGGATCTCAACGATAGAGCGATTCCTTTATTATTATGCTTGGACGAGGAAGAGGAAGTATCGTATGACATGACAACATCTCCTAAGAGACAAATGACATCAGCTTAAAATTCTAACGCAAATACTGATGGATTGATGTGATCCCATTTGCATGGACATAAATTCGCCATAACCTGGCATTACCACGCCGTCGACTCGTTAAGGCATCCGTGATGTTTATAATATGCCTCGGGCAAAGCATTCGCGTGGGAAGAATCGAGTACTTCTAGTGTGGGGGTGCCAGGCAAATGGCGTTAAAAAATTCAATGAAACGTATCACCCACGCTAGAACGGGAGCCGTATATGGTAGCTATAAGGTCTTTAAGCATGTTTTTATAGTTCACGACGAAGCAGGTAACGATTTTGTAATTGTTGACTCTGGCATCAATGATAGAGTGACATATGGCGAGGAATTTTGTAATGCTGACGCGTACAAAAGTAATAGAGTGCGAAATTAGTATTTTTATTGCATTACTTCCGAACTAAGGTTGTGCCTGAAGCCGAGACCTCGAGTGCAGCTATGGTCATCCCCGAGGTGGAGCCAGTTCTACTTGAAGGCGGACTAATATTTCTGGGAAAAGCTATTAAACCCGAGATTTCAAATCCATAAATCCATGGATTGTAGGAATAGGGAAAAATGATCGCCGGAAGCTCGTTCCACACCTTTGCAGTGCAACACAAGAACTATTAAGAGAAAGTCAAACTATACATATTTATTCGAATATGCATAATCGTGCATTCTAAGAACTCTTCTATCGACAAAGCGGTATTCCTCAAGTGTGTGACGGGGTTTGGCGAAGGTGAAAAGGAGGAGGGGTATGAGGGAAGCAAGTTCATCTGAGCAGCGGCCGTAGTAGTACCGATAAAACAGGCCCAGTGAACCAACGATGCCTTTGTGCTTTATAGGTGGAAGGTCTTGTGAGTACAGAGTCGCCAATGAGACGAACGGCACGTCGCTGAATATAATCCGTTAGCCTGATATCGTTAGAAGGGTTGGTAAATGGTGAAAAGTTAAAAATAATGCCTGCAATTAGTCAGACAGACGTTAGGAATTTTTATATAATTCTGACTGGTAAATTATCTTATATCTGTGGGAGTTAATGCGTAAGTACTAACAATGCTAATTATAAATATATTTTACTTCAAATTCTTTCAATTTATTAACTTTATGACAGTGTCCAAATGACATAAAAAATTACCTATACGAAATTAAAAATAATAAAAATAAATGAAAATCTAACTAATTATTTTACCGATTTTACCTAAATATTTTAGATTCCGATATTACCTAAATTTTTTATTAAACGCACGTGAAAGGAAACCTCTGGAACAAGTATAGCAGTTAATTCCTTAATCCTTATAGCGTTGGCCGAAGCTCCATCAAAGCGTGTCGAATCCACAGATAATATCACAATCACCAAAATATTTGCACGGATCCACTGCGGAGTTATTCGTTTTTAGTCAGGTTAGTATAATTATAGTTCGTTTCGTTGTGGCGGCGCGCGCGGCGAGTGCGGATGCTAACAGGTGACTGAGGTGAGGATCTGCGCGCGCGCGTTCCGACACCGGCAGAGAGGGGGAGTGGCGGAGGGCAGTCGTGCGTGCCGCGAGTCGCCTCGTGCTGAATGTGACCAGCTTCGATCAGAGGATAGGTTCGATATTGAAGGGAAACCGATACAGACGGTGCCCAACACTCGCGACCGGAACATGAGAACTGAACAGCTAACTTAGATGATGATGAGAACGGATCAAGTTGCGGGTAGATCAGCAGTGGATCCTTCTTACCCTTGAAAATTTAGAGGATAGGAAGAAAATTGGGGAGTAGCCAGAAGTTGGATGAAAGAACGCTGCGTGACATAGAGATTTCAGATAGAACTACTGGATCGTTTTGGAGAGATCGTAGACCACGGCAAAGATTTATTCATCAGTTACATTGTACAAAGCACACGTTGTTGCAAATCAGCGTCGTTGGCTCAGTGGTTGCGATATTCGGTATTGTATTACCGAAGTTAGGCAGTGCCGAGCGCGGTCAGGTATTGGATGGGTGACCACTTGACCGTTGACGCTGATCGTAGTTCGGATTCCACATTAAACTCTAGGTCCCTTCCCTTTCCTTACATGGTGGTAGGGTAAACCCCCCCGGGTTGGTATCACCACACTGAATGAAGGTCGGTTGAAACTGCTATGAAACAACGTCCAGTTCAGTGTAGCCGGCTGGAATTGAGGGAAGTGCTGACATGGCACCACCTACATAACTCACCAAGGTGTTTAGGCTGACATCACTGGTACCAGAATAACTGGTGCATTAGGCGATGTGACAGACTAACGCACAAGTGTAGCCCAACGGCGATGCGGCCCACGGGTACTTTTACGTATCATTTACGGGGGCGGTGAACAGAATTCCAGTTGAGTTATAATAACCCATGGGTTCCCATCCCATCTAGAACTAACCATAAATGATAAATATATGAGAGAGATTTCCATGTGATGAAATTATGTTTGTGAGAACATAACAAGACCTGCAGGCCTCATTTAAGTGGCAAAGTGATGAATTATATCATATTGGAAAACAAATTATTACGTTTTGACATGAATTATTGCATACGTCGTTGTTCTGGACATAGGTCATATGTAGGACTTTATCAACTTTTCAGGATGTGGTGTGCTTAAAAAAGCTTTACTCACAAGCATAGGTACTGCATTGTAAGTAGGTAGGTACACTGACAATAAAAAATCCTTCAATACCCTAATGGGAAAATAGGAAATTATTACATAATGCATACTGAGTTACTCGTAGGTTCTGACATAATGATATGACTTACCTTTTTATATATACTGAAAATAGGTTTTACTTATAAGATACTGATACAACAAGATACTGAAAGCAACGTGTGGAAACTTAATCAGGCAAAATAAAAGACTTATAAGTAAATGACAAACACACAATTTATTGCAATACACAGATGAGTAAGTATTTGAAAAGTTTTTTTCCCTTTCAAACGGCATCATAAAAGAAACCGAAGAATTTAGACATACGCCCTATTGTCAGAACAATGACCATATGTAATCAATCATGAATTGTGCAGAGTGCTGTATTTGGATGATGAATAAAGAAGTAGAGAGAATGGTAATAACAGGTATACGCGTGTAGACAGTGGCAAACATTTTTGGAAACCTAGATTAAATGGGCGTTAAAAAAAAGTCCAGCGAAGTTTCCTGCCAGTTCACTTCGCTGTGGTAATCGAATTAGCGGAATGTAAAAATATGACAAATCTGAGTGCATAAACAATATAATACAACAAAATAAAACAGCTATTGATCAAGGATAATACATCATCCTTATATATAGAAGATAATAAAAAACTCACAATTCAAAAACAAATATCAATCGACTTGAATCATACGTCGCTGCATCTAATTCCTAAAACGAAAAAAAAAACTTATACAACACAATCGCTTTATCAACCTCGCAGACAATCAGCGACAAAATGAGCATGCATTCATATTCAATCCTGCGCCAAAAGAGTCGACAGTTGTCACCACTACCGTCAACTCCGATGATAATATTTCTCAACATGTCCGCATTGTTAGGAAAGCAGCCAACCCACACACAACACATACTCGTAATTAACCCATGGTGTAGGTAACTAGGCAAGCTAAGTTGGTCGTATATGGCGAGCAGGTTGACATTGAAGCTCGGATGGCCCACGCGTCAGCCGGTTAATAAATGATAATTAAAACAAAAGTATAACAAACAATATCGGAGGTGTGGGATGGGAAACGAAGGTCTTGTGAATTATAAGCATTACGCGCTATCCCAATATTGGACCATGACGTAGGTTTGTAGAAATTTCTTGTTCCACTCTTTTCGTAGCATTAAGTTCACCTACATCTACGAACCGGTAAACTCTGGAAAGCTCTCCCTGCCCATATATTTCCCTCCAATTACAGTCTCGAGTCATTCAAGAGGGGCGTGAATAGACACCTGTAATGGCGTCACACATTATTTCGGTTCGGTTTATGTAGGCTTATCCACCTGCTTAACCTAACCTAACCAACTCAATTAATCTGACATTAATTTAATTGACCAAGCGAGCGAGTGTCTTCGTTTCAGCTAGGGCAAAAACGCTTTCGTATGTCCGTCTGTCCGGCGGATGTCCACCTGTTCTCCTCTACAGGTCGCATTTATCAACCGATTCTCGTGAAATTTTGAGAGCAGGTTCGATAATTATATGGGATTTTTTTGTTGATTCAGTTTTTGGAAATTTTTAAAATAGAGAAGTTATTGGGGTTATAGGGGTCGGGGTTTTGAGGAGGTGAATAATGAAAAAACACAATCATGCAAAGACAGACTTGCGAGGTCTACAGCTCACAGAGCCACTAGTATTAAGTTTCTAAACTATGACTGTTATACAGAATAAATTGTACTTGCAGAGTTTTTCTGAGTCATATATACTTAAAATTTTTAAAATGGCGGTTACATATCAAATGAAACTTAATATATTTGAGGACTTACTGTAAACCCCACTTTATGCAGAAGGTTGCCAAACGTGAAAATGTATAACATTTGCTGCCACAGGGCGAAACTGCCATGCATGCGTTTCGCGGTCCACGGTTCGTTTTCAGAGTCGTTTAGGAGAAGCTGTTTGCAAAATTTCATTGATATCGAACGGTGGGAAGTGTGAAAATAGAAGAATAAATAAAGAATCGCACGTACGAGCGCCAAGAATTAGACTATTAGTCTGCATCTAGTTTTATTAATTCTACTGGGCGGGTAAAAAAATATTACTTTTGTAATAAACTGAAATTCATTGATTCATAAAATGCGTTTGATACTATCACACTGTTATTATTTTCTAAAACACATCAATAAGCTAGAATGTGCTCAATAAGATACATGTGGGGGCCATACACCGCACGGTAATGTAGCCGGAAATTGATCGCATTAGCCACGAATTATTTAGTAATGACTGTTTCCTTCCTTCCTACATGGTTCACAAGGCAAGAGTGGGAAAGGGTATCGAGAAGGATCTTTACTGGGACCCGTTTTACTTTATTGCATTTATTTGTTGCAATTATGTTATTTCATAATGTCATTAGTTCAATGAGGTTAAGGATCGGGTGCCTAGGTACCTACAACTTCCAATTTATGTTAACACTTTCGTCATCATGTATTTTGACTTAATGCTAGCACGCATCTGGCTATCAAAGGATATGATGACACGACAAGCGTTTCGTCCAGGAGGTTGTGAGGACTCTTCAGGCGCAGCTTGATACACAACCTCCCGCTGCGCGACGCGACGCAACCCTACCGCATCATTGAGTTTCCTCCTGGACGAAACGCTTGTCGTGTCATCATATATATCCTTTGATAGCCAGATGCGTGCTAGCATTAAGTCAAAATATTTTTTTTTTACCTATCATCCGTTTATTCTCATAGGACCTTTTATCAAAATTCGAACAATTGCTTATAGTTTAAAAATTGAAGGAAATAGCTCCTTATTGCATCGTTAAACAGTTTTAGAAGTGGTTTTAATAGTTCTTTGAAGTTTTTAGTAATTTAGTTGATATGTTGCAGTACCTATATTATTATAAGACCAGTAAATTTATAATTTTAATAGTCACATTGTAATCCTTAGTATTATTGTGAGTAAAAGCCAAAATATAATATTACTAGAGAGATTGCAAAATGCAAAATGTCTTACAATTGTGCTGCTTCATCGCTCAGATGTCTAGAAAAATTATAATTTTACTAACTGTAGGTAGTAGGTAAGATTGTACTTGTGATGAGCACGCCGCCGCACGGCACGGAAGGGCGGGAGATGACGGTTGCAGTTATTGACCGATATCGTGCGGCAATGTCGTCCGTCGCCCTTCCCTCGCTTTCATCCGCGCATACGTGGCTGTTATTTTCTTCGTTTTGCTTCCACAATCTTCTTAGAATCCATACATATCGAGCCGACATGCTCAGCCTGGATATGGTTAATTTAGGTTAGGTTAATTTAATTTATACACCTTTAACCGATGATTATTTTTTTGTAGACTACCTACATAATATAATCCAAGCAAGACCAAATTTTCCGGTTCGATTTCCTATAATTTTGGAGCTTATTTTTTGCTTTGACTCACAATAATACGGAAGATTATAATTTTCTAGTAAAATTATAATTTTACTGATGTTATTACTCGTTAGTAATAGTATATATTATAGTTGTATATAATTGTTCTTCTTCATGAGATTAATCGAGCCGGATGTAAAATGAAATATTTTGACAAATTTAAGTGTACTACCATAAGAATACTGAATAAAGAACTAAGAAATAATCAAGAACCAACAATACTGCAACAGATCGACCAATCAGCGTATAGCGTGCGCCTGTGCGACTAATAAGTTAGTCTTCATACAATTATACCAGCCATGTTTAGTAAAATGATTAATTTGCTAAACATTTACGCAATCAATCAGTAACCTTGTGAGAACTGTCTATGTTTACAATCCTTCTAAGGTAGTCGAGAAAAATCATAATTGTACTAAAATGATCCAGTCAGATCGCTTGCTGGTGCCCATAATAATACAAAGGGTGATAATGCTGCTAGTAAAATTATAATTTTACTGATCTTATGATATTACTGCGACATATATACCCAATGCCTAAGTCCTGACCTGACTCCACTTAGTTTTAATTGACTTGAAAGCTTTGTGTATTGTAGTACAAAGTTAGTTTAAGCGTTTTTCATCTAGGAATTTTGATGTCAAAGATGCACCTCGCTCTGGTCGCCCTGTTACGGATAAAATGGACGCCATTTTTTAAAAAGTGGAGCACGATCGGCATATCCATAGTTACGACGTAGCTGAAGAACCATTCCTTTCTCCATTGTGCTCCGAACAAATGTATAGTACTTCACGGCGGGGCGCGGCGGCGCTGGGAGTGTCAAATAAAACTGGCTTATGGCGGATTTCCGGGTTTATGGGGGTTGAATATAAACGGGTATGTAAATTTGCTTTGAGCGATCACTTCTTCACGAACGCACGCAAACAAAACCCTCTGGCAAGGTGCAATAATATTACTTTATAGCAGGCATTTTAGGCCAAACATGTGCAAGCCTTTTCAAATAAGTACATATGACACGCATATGTAAGTACGATATTGATGTAGGTGCCTATTGTTTATATAAATTAATCTTGTCATACAATAAGTTCCATGTGAGCGTTTTCCTCTGAAATTGGCAACACTGAACTGGACTGAAAACACGAAATATTTCTGAAACGTACCAGCTACGACCGACCTACACTCAGTTTTTTTTTTATAGAGACTGACACGGATGCCTACATCACCTAAAGAATGCACCTGTTCTTCTGGTACCAGTGATGTCAGCCTAAACACCTTGGTGAGTTATGTAGGTGTTGCTATCTCAGCACTTCCATCAATTCCAGCTGGCTACACTGCACTGGACGGAAAATACGAACTATGTTTCATAGCCGCTTCGACCGACCTTCATTCAGTGCGGTGGTACTAACCCGGGCGGGCTTAACCCTACCACCATGTAAGAAGAGGAAAGCGACCTACAGTAACGTGGAATCCGAACCACGACCGGCGTCTACGGTCAAGCGGTCACCCATCAAGTCCTGACCGCGCCCAGCATTACTCAACTTCGGTAATCGAATACTGAATATTGCAACACTGAGCCAACGACGTTGATAACCTACTTTCCTAAGGTCGTCGCGTCCTAAGCCGGAGGACGTCCGACGCTACATTTGCCTATACGCGCTTTCCATTCGAGTACTCGTCGGCCTAAACGATTATCTCTGCTCTTCGACATATGTGACCAGCCCACTGCCACTTAAACTGGCTAATTTTGTGAGCGATTTCAATAATTTTGGTATTATGTCGCATGTCGCGAGCATCATACGTCATATTATACCCGTGCTAGCGTATTTAGTTTTGATTGAATAAAAGTTTAGTCGCATATCGCTATCTGTTTTATTCTGACGCGAGGTATAAACAAGCATTGCGGAGTAGCCTAGTTGGTTAGCGCACGCCTCTTACTCGAGAGGTCGTGGGTTCGATACCTGGCATACGCACAATTTTTCCGGATTTTAAAATCTATACACTACTACATGAACAGGAGCAACAAAGTGTGGAACTATGGAAAACTTTGCACGAAAAATCAAAAATTGAAAGAAGAAATTGCGGAGTTACAAATAGCGAATGCTGCCAAGCAGGCTGAACAACTTGAAACTACTTTAAAGGAAATTGACGTCCATAAAACAGAGTATGAAGAATTTGAATCCAGCAATATTCAAGTTATTACACCATTGAAGCTAAAATTAGTAAATTTGGCAAAGGAACATTTGCTATTGTAAAATATGTACACAGAAGTGAAAAACAAGAAACCTCAGAAGCAACGTCATACATACATACATACATATCACTCACACTGAATCCCGACAATCGGGGTAAGCAGAGCAATCCGTGTTGTGCTGCAAGAACTCCTGTAAATTACAGCACAACGCCGACCACCACATTTCGCAAGTTTTCGGACAAGATATCAAGCAACATAAGGTACGAAGACCCACCTACTGCATGAATGGATAGAATTACCGTGCCAAGGTGAGAGGTGGCGAGCCTGTTGCCCTTTAGCACATCATCTTGTCCTTATCCCTGAGTCGCCTTTTACGACATGCATGGGAAGAGATGCAGTGGGGTCATTCTTTAAGTACCGGCTCTACACGGTACGCCCTGTAATTTATAACCTAATAATCCACAATCAAAAAGAAAAAATGTTTTTTATTTATTGTTACTTTAAAATGTCTCTATAATCGATAAATATTTTCTTAAAAATATTTTTTTGACTTGTGAAAATGGAACATGGCTGAAATTATTTTGTTATTAAGAAAACGAATGAAAGTGAATGTAAACAAGACGAAAGTAATGGTACTGGAGAGCAATGAAATTATCCCCGAATGCAATTGGGGATGAGAGGCTGGAGCAAGTCAACGAATTTGTATATCTGGGGAATATGTTCACACGGGATGGAAAATCTGAAGGAGATGTGGAAAAGAGAGTGAAAGCCGGAAATCAAGTGAATGGGGCCTTTCACTCTATTATGAGCAGCCAATAAGTATGTCCAATAGTGCACGTTTGGCTGTCCATGATGAAGTGCTGGCCCCTACACTGATGTACGTGAGTGAAAGTGGGGCATGGCAGACGAATCACGAAAGCAGAATAAATGCCGTGGAAATACGCGCGCTGAGGAGTATGTGTGGAGTCACAATAAAAGATAGATTGAGAAATTGTGTAATGCGAGAACGTTGTTGTCTGAAAAAAGATATAGTTACAAGGATTGGCAAAAGGATGCTTCCGTGGTTCGGTCATGTTGGAAGAATTGATAATAGAAGACCTAAGAAAGAATTATTTGGAGCGAATGTGAGTAGACGAGTCGGAAAAGGTACGGACGTACCTAGAACTGATCGAGCATGTACTCCAAAAGGGGCAAGTGCGCAGTACCCGTAACCGACGAGCACGTGTGAAGAAAATTATGAGAGTGCAAGAAGCGGCAGAGGTATGTCAGGATCGTGGCATGTGGAGATCCGTTAACTATGCCTACGCCACTGGGAAACAGGCGTGCCGCTATGTATGTATGTATGTAATCGCTAATATTTCATCCGTCAAGTCGAGTAAACACATACATACATAAATTCACTCACGCTTTAATCCCGACTATCGGGGTAAGCAGAGCAATCGGTGTTGTGCTGTAAGAACTCTTGTAAATTACACCACAACACCTACCACTACGTTTCGCAACGTATTCGGACAAGATATCTTATCAAGCACCACATAAGGCACGAAGGCACACCTGCTGCATGACTCGGTGGTAGTCCCGTGAGGTGAGAGTTTGCGAGCCTGTCGCCCTTTAGCACGGCATCTTGTTCTTACCCCTTAGTCGCCTTTTACGACATGCATGGGAAGAGATGCAGTGGAGGCATTCTTTTAAGGGCCCGTAGGCACCTAGCCACCAAATGCCACCATGTCGCACTCACTGACCAATAAAAACAAGGCTATCGTTTTTCTGTGTTTCTAGAAGACTTTCAACAATTCTGCCCGATAAAGAGTTTACAATGAAACCTTCTCTATTCACTGTATTTTTTTATGCTTCAAGCGTTTCTTGGTACTTCTTATTTCGCGATGAAAAACTGGACGATTTTCACAATATGACTGACTACGGCGGCTTAAAAACTATGTTTAATTTTTGTCCAAAGTCACAATGTTTATCCCGATGAAGGAAAACACCGCGCGGTAAGATGTGATGTCAAACGATACCCACCACGACTTTTGTCAGAGGTTCACACGTCATGTGAATATTAATCATACGACCCACTTTCTACTTTGTTTGTTTGTAAATCGCGATTTGAATTTCATATCCAATACGAAATGTTGGTGTTCGGTGTGAGTTGGAACTGGCGAGAACCGGATCTGAACGACATCGCCACATCGGCAGGGCAACGACACCAGTGCCTCTACCGGTCTAACATCACACGAGTGAGTGAAGAGGTTTCAACACGCGACACGACCAGTCTGATTGGTTGAAATCGTGGCTTTGTCTCTGCACTCGCTCATGTGATAATAGCGCGGTAGTCGCCGCCATGGACGACCTCAATGACGACGGGGACGGCTTCTAGCCTGCCTTCCCTTTTCAATTTAGTCAGCAATTTCAGGTGTTTTCGGGTTTCATACTTCAATAGAAGAAAAACGGAACCCTTGAAGGATCTAAAGTATACGGCCTCTTGTGCTTCAATGTTGCCAGATTGGAGTTTTTAAGGAAAAATCTCAACGTTTGCGAGATTTTAGGTAAAAATAAAACTTGGGGATTTTTTTTTCCCCAAAAATACAGAAGAAAATGTCGGCGATGATAATGTTCCGAAACCTTTCCTCAACTATAGAAAAAAAACAAATTTTAGTTGAGTAAAAATAAAACTTGATTAAAACTTATGGACTCGGAGGCAGTGAAAAAAAAATACCGTGATTTAGTTTTGAAAATGATTACGCTGGTCGTGTTCCTTATTTCGGCTTTCGGCATCAAGAATATGTCGGTCTGGCAACTGTGAGCAGTAGCGTTCAGAAATGGCAACACTTATCTCAAAAATATATAATAATATAATATGTAAGTATTTGTAATAGTGCTTGTCTGTATATGTATAATTTAATTATTCACTTATTATTGTTATTATTCTGTATCTCTCTATGTATTTTTTTTT
>WYDE02249545.1:0-19897 GCA_009867175.2 Adela reaumurella
AGAGGTGGCGAGCCTGTCGCCCTTTAGCACGGCATCTTGTCCTTATCCCTTAGTCGCCTTTTACGACATGCATTGGATTGGAAGATATGCAGTGGGGTCATTCTTTTAAGTATTCGTGTTCCATTCTGGGGCAAAATTCTAAATTTTTGGTAGATCTTTCTAATATAACGGAGATTAAAGTTTCGAAAAAAAAAGAAATGTAATCGCTGTTGTGCTTTTTTGCGTAGTCACCATATTCAACACCGTAAGTTGACTGGGGTAAAGGTCGCGGGAAAACGATGGATAAGTTATGCCGAATACCGGGCTCCGCTCCGGAAACGCATTGAAGAGGCTTCTGTTTAGGAGTGGACGTTTCTTTATTGTTTATTGTACTCATAATCTATGGCAGTACAGTACATTTGTCACATTTGAACATTCAGCCAGTTCGATTACCACAGCGAAGAAGAATCTGGCAAAACTCTTCTCTGGAATTTTTTCAACGTCCACTTATTCTAAATTTACAAAATGTTTCCTCCTGCCCACGATATCGTCTCTATCTTTTCGTCCCACGATCTCGTCTCTATCTTTTCGTCCCACGATCTCCTCTATCTTTTCCTCCCACGATCTTGTCTCTATCTTTTCGTCCCACGTTATCGTCTATATCTTTCCGTCCCACGATTTCGTCTCTATCTTTTCGTCCCACGATATCGTCTCATTATTTTCGTCCCACGATCTCGTCTCTATCTTTTCGTCCCACCTTATCGTCTCTTACTTTTCGTCCCACGATATCGTCTCTATCTTTTCGTCCCACGATATCGTCTCTATCTTTTCGTCCCACGTCCCACGATATCGTCTCATCTATTCGTACCGCGATGTCGTATCTATTCTTACTTTTACTTACCTAAGTATGCGAATGGAGTGACAGGTCCATCGGAAACTCTGTTGGTTATTAAAACATGTTTCGTGAAACACAATGGAAGCCAATCTGTTAGCCGCGCGAGCGCCCTTGTAGCCTGGCGGTGCCGGTGCGGGTAGTTCACTAACAATATGTATAGCAGACGTGTAGCCTCGCGGCGCACAGCATATGGCAAGATACAGTAGTTTAGGCGGTGGTCTGTGAGTGCACGCCTATTAATCGAGATGTAGCGAGTTCGCATCCTGTTATGTTAAATAAACTCTCAGTTACATTTGCGTTTATTACATACAAAGAACCCCCAGCGAAAGAATACACCGAAAGGAAACCTTCACAAATAATAAAAATGTGTCGAAGCGTATAAAGGTTCTTTGTAATAAATTGCCTTTGGCTTTAAGCAGAAAAGTTTTTTATTTATATTATTATATTATAATTTAGTTTAGCAGAGGTGTTATCGGAAATTCCACTCGTTTGACATTGCTCGTATTCATCTACGGTTGTTATGTCAGGAGTATACGGTACACGCGGCGACAATCATTACTCACATCACATCTTTTTCCGATAATTTGCAAGCATTTGGCAGAGAACCAGACTTAACTCGTTGGTACGCTTTTCACGCTGGTTTATGCATATGCGACGAAAAATATGAACAAATTACCTTCATCTCTTTTACCATCGCGGTGTAAGATTAGGGAAAATGGTCGTCAAAGTAGTTAGAAATGAAAGCTGTTGTGTGCGCGTTTATGTTTGTGGTGTACTAGGGTGAACCAAGTAAAAATATTTTTCATTAACTAAAATTTGACATCGAGTTTGACATATACAGATGTTAGGGTGCTACAAAAGGGAAAATTCCGGAATCCACACATTCCCCCTCGCATCGCATCTCCCTTTCCACTCCCAAATTAGGGTTCCCCATAGTAATCAGTACTAGCGACACGGATAGTGAGGGGAAACTATTCGCATCTGCGTTGCATGCACCCACATTGAGACATCACCGGAGCGGAGAGACATCTTCTACATGCTGTTCCACGAAATTCATCTAGTTGAACGCGGACAACCCGTGTGTGTGATCCGAAAGTAGAAGTCGTCAACTCCATTTAGTCGTTGCAAAATCCGGTGAACCGGGTTACCCTTCACACCCACCTGCTGGGACACGAGGCGAAGGGACAATGGGCAGTGGACCAGCCCCACAAGAAACGTTCCCGCCCTGTGACTTCCTCCCTGCCACCGGTGGCCTGGGGGGGCAGCCTGCTCCACCCCCAGCACCTGGGGTGCACTGGAGTGGCCTGGTAAGTATTTCCCTGCCCGGAGACACGAAAGGGAAGGGACCTACTACCCTTACCCTACCCCTACCGTGCCCCAGTGATGCTCAGGCCCCATTTAGCTATCGGAAATGGACTGATCGCGTGTTTGGAGATTTAAGCGCGGGACACGATTCGGTAATTTGTAGCAACTCAGCCTACTGCTGTCTTCGTTTAAGCTGTGCCGCACTGATGGTCGGTCGGTTGAGCTCGGGAGCTTGGGCCTTTGTGCATCAGGCGACGACGCCTGATAGAGTCGCGGCGTTTGGCAGCTCATTATCAGGCAGTATGTGCGGAATATTGTGAGGTCAGTGTTGAGCAACGAG
Organism: Adela reaumurella; assembly: GCA_009867175.2. Lineage (NCBI taxonomy): Eukaryota > Metazoa > Arthropoda > Insecta > Lepidoptera > Adelidae > Adela > Adela reaumurella. The sequence goes on from WYDE02249545.1 coordinate 2,520, forward strand.
CGAGCTGCTTCTGTGCTCGCAGTTAATTAAATTGTCCAAGGAGTGGGTCGAGATGGGGTTGCATTTGAGTGCGGAGGGAATCTGAGGGTGCATTTCCTTCCGATATCTTTTTTGAACACTGGAACTGTTTTTTGTGGTGTTCAGTAGGGGGTATATTTAAGGAAAACTGCAATGTGACGCTTTTCTCGAGGTCGGAATGTTGTTTAATCATGGAATCAAGTTTTTTCTTTCATTTCAAAGTAGGGTGGTATTTTACACCAGATATACTTGGACGGTACTCGTAATCCGCCGTTGTCGGAAGGAGAGCGTGTCGAGCACCAAACCAACCCATCAAGAGTTTGTGGATCTTATCTTGAAGAATTTTCTGACGAGGGGTCTTTCTTTACACCCGAATTATTTATTTATGTTTGTGTGTAGTTAGATTGAATTATCGAGCTCAAGTTATTGTTTCTGAGATGTTTTATCAGCGTCGTTGGCTTAGTGGTTGCGTTATTCGGTATTCGAATACCGAAGTTAAGCACTGCCGAGCGTGGTCAGGTGTTGGATGGGTGACCGCTTGACCGTTGACGGTGGTCGTGGTTCGGATTACACGTTAAACTGTAGGTCCCTGCCCTCTCCTTACATGGTGGTAGGGTTAAACCCGCCGGGTTGGTACCATCGCTCGGAATGAAGGTCAGTCGAAGCGGCTATGAAACATAGTTCGTTTTTTCCGTCCAGTTCAGTGTAGCCCGCTTGAATTGAGGGAAGTGCTGACATGGCAACTAATACATAATTCACCAAGGTGTTTAGGCGGACATCACTGGTACCAGAAAACTGGCGCATTAGGTGATGTGGACTTCCTTGTCAGTTTCCATAAAAAAGAGCAGGGGTCGCGGGGGTGGCGGCGAAAGTTGATGACCCGCGGGCGGGGCCGCGGTATTAAATAAATACATAATTAAATAAAGTTAGAATGAAATAAATAAGTAAGTACCTATAAAGTTTCTGCTTAGCAGAAGCCGGATTTAGTGCCGGAGGCAACTACTTCCAGCCAACCTTTTATCAATATAGAACCGTATATAATTGAACTCCATTGCTATTCTTAGTCAAATTCTTGGCTGTAAGCCGTGTTCACCTCCTTGATACTTTGAGAGCGACTCTATACATAATTCCATTACTCCAGCCAGTGCCGAACATTTATTTTAACTTATGTTTTTTGTTTCAGACTGGAGATTAGCTCTTAGATGACGTCTAATAACAACATAAAAAATTGGTGAGTAACGTTATTTTAAACAAGTGTTATATGTATATTATGTAATATACAATTATAATTTTCATCTGTCATCCATCTAATGTGTCATCATCATCATCAATATTATGAAAAAAAAACGTAACAGTTTTTTTGACTCGTCCCATCTTTTGAAGCCATTTTATTCGCCCACTGCTGGGTACAGGCCTCTCTCATTTACAAGATATGAGAGGATTTTAGTCATACACTTCCACGTTGACCAACCGGCTTGGAAGTGGGTTTTTCTTACGGTGTTTTCCTTCACCGGAGTGTCAGCAGCCATTTCAGCACAAATTCTAAAGTTTTAACTATTGGGCTCCCAGTGGGGATCGATCCCGCACCTCCCGCTTGAGGCGTGCTCTTGCCCGCTCGGCCAATCTGACTCGCGTCCCATATTACATAGTAATTATGTACATAAGTTGTTCAATGTTGTATTAAAAAAAAATTGTGTAATTTTCTGCTATGCAAAACTCAAACAGAGCCCACTTATAATTAATTTCCTCTGTCACCTCGTCAGCTGTAACGAAATATCTAAAAACACCTGGAAAATTGCTGTCTACGTTTCACAGAACACTGAATATTCACGAGAACCTACCTAAAGTAGCCGTCTAATGCTGTTCGCATTTTATTAATGACAACTACTTAGTTTTGAATTACACCACTCAGCGACTAAAATATGACACAAAGTACACTCCTCCAGAAAAATTACGTTGTAAGCAAGAGAACGCTCCGATGAAATATCTCAAAGCGATCGTGTTTTTTTTTTCATTGTACTTTTATTTCGTTCGGTGACTGAATAAAAACAATAAGATGATCACTGTCAATGAGGAAGTACGCCGCGATTTTTCTCTCCATACTAAACCCAAAAAAAAAATATAAACATCAAATTACGCGAAAAGCGGTCCATGATTTTTTCTTGGTATCACACTAGGAGGAGCTGTGTTTAAAATCCGTTGATATCGAGTACGAGATCCCACGCACTGCACAGACAAACCACTAATGTAATATTTTGTTTTTGTAATGATATATATCCAAACAATTACAGTCTCGAGTCCTACAACAGAGGTTTGAATAGGCACATGCCATGCCGGCATGGAATTCGCAATCCCCGTATACAACCGAATGTCCATGGGCGTCGTTAGTTACCATATTGGTGGCTCAGCGCTATTGAGCTTTCAGTAAAAAAATCTGCTCGGAAAATTATACTAAAAAAATGGAAAAAAATAATGGAAATATTTTAAATCAGGTTCCATAAACATATTTTTAGTTTACAATACACGGGTGCCTTAATTTCAGGGCCGCACGAAGAGCATGTCGACATCGACAGGCTCTATACAGCCGTACAGCCTTCGTGTCAACACTCAGGAACACTGCAGAAAAGCACTTCAGCAAAAGTCGACAGGCCCACCGCAACAAGTTATCCGAAAATACGTTGATGCTTATTGAAAAACGACGAAACATGGGACCTTCGACCGGAACACATCACCGAATCACAGTCGAACATAGGAGTCTCAACAAGTCTATCAGCAAGTCCATCCGTCGAGAAAACATGAAGATGGTTGAGCGCGTTATAGAGGAGAACTGAAGCACAAAAGTGTTTGCCCGATCTCTCTCTACTGGCGCCAATGATATATCGAAACTCGAACGAGCGGATCACCAAATAACTACAAGGAGACCGGAGATACTTGAGGTGGTGGAGAAATTCCATGGCAAACTGTACTCTCCCTCGATACCCACCCCTAGCCCAAGGAAACCAGTCGACTCGGATAGACGTGTGCCGCTCACCAGACACTATACAGAAGATTTCCCGGAGATCAGTGTCTACGAGATAAAAACTGATGAGCTCCAGGTGAGGACGGGATAACGAAGGACCTCCTCAAAACTGTAGGAAGGCCCATTCTGAAGGAACTTCAGAGATTATTCAATGCAGTTCTGGAAAATGGTGTTGTCCCTGCTGCGTGGCTTAACAGTTTTGTTGTTCTGTTCCGCAAGAAGGGAGATAGGACGAAGTTGAATAACTATCGGCCTATCTCACTTCTAAGTCATGTGTACAAAAATATTTTTGAGAATAATCACAAGTCGACTGATGTAGAGGTTGGACCAGTACCAACCACGCGGACAAGGTTTCAGGTAGGAATTAGGAACCTTGGATCACATCTTGACTATAAGCAGAGACTAGGGAAAGAAATAAGGCAGGCGATCCAAAAATGTGGCAATACAACAAGCCGATATTCGTGGCCTTGTCGACTACGAGAAGGCATTTGACTCAGTTGAAAAATGGGCTTTCGAAAACTCCCTCCTTAGATGCAGAGTCGACCAACGATACGTCGAGGCATGCCAAAATTTGTATCGATCGGCGACGAAGACTTTGAGGCTCCATGATAACACCTTTGCCATACTACTAGGAAAAGAAGTGAGGCAAGGGGATGTGATCTCACCTAAATTCATTACAAATGCACTTGAAGGCGTTTTCAAGATGCTTGAGTGATAGAAAATGGGCATCAACATCAGTGGAGAGTTTCTCAGTCATCTTCGTTTCGCCGATGACATTGTTCTTCTCGCGCATTCCTGGAATCAACTTCAGAAGATGCTCAGCGACCTCTATGAGGCATCGATGAGGATCGGTCTGAAGATGAACCGAGATAAAACCAAAGTCATGTAGACAGAGGTTACGCGTGGGAGACAAATAACGTTGTCGTGTATAAAGAATGACTGGAAGCGATTGCCTCAAATAATAATTCCGGCTTAGTGAAGTCTATATTTATTTAAAGCCGAGTACATGCCGAGAACACGTATTTACTAACATACAAAATGTGTTGTCGTGTATAAAGAATGACTGGAAGCGATTGCCTCAAATAATAAGTCCGCCTTAGTGAAACTGCTGCTTGTATGATTAAAATATCCTTCGCTGCGAGTCCATGCATGTATGTTGGTATGTTAGTATTCCTGGCAAGCCACACACACAGGTGGGAAAGGGTCTCCTCTGCCTGCGGCTTGTATGCATAAATAAATGTATCGTCTGCCTTATATCCTATTTTCTAATTTTGTACGGGTTCATGCGACATACTCGTATAATGTGGCTGTAAAAGAGCTTCGCGTGACAATTTTTATTGAATTACAATTTCAAATACAATGTTCAAATTTCCAACTACTGACATTGAACAAAAGCAAAGGTGCTGTCTAAAATATGTGAAGAGAGATGTTGATGAAATAATAGGGGGACGGGTCAAAGTTACCGATCGCGATCGTCACTTCCCACTTGTTAGGTAAGTGACAGACGTGCTTTGATGATACGCGATGAAAAACAGTTGTGCTAATGTGAATCATGAAATTTCCCTCAGTTGAATAAAGGACATGATACGCGATGAAAAACAGTTGTGCTAAAGTGATTCATGAAATTTTCCTAAGTTGAATAAAGGACGAGACAAGGCCGGAACACACTGTTTTAGTACCAGCCTTGTTAAGTTCAGAATCGGTTACTCGACGTTGCGGTAAAAGAGTTTTAATTTTTTATAAAAAAACAGTGCTTATTTTTTTTGACAAGCTTTAAGCACTAGAACCCTTTAGAAATCTTTTTGGGAACTTAATTGATAATGGTGTCACGGAGCAAGTAGAAAATAATTTCGTTGTAAGATTTAAAAAAAATATTATATCAAGGTTCGTCCATGAAAAGGTTTTTTACATACACATATACATATCACTAACGCTGAATCCCAACAATTGGGGTAAGCAGAGCAATCGATGTTGAGCAATCAATTATATACTTACATCAAAATTAAGCTATTCCATCTATCTAGAGAATTGGATATTAAGAGTTTCAAATTTCTATATGGTTTTCTAATAAATGACAAAAAAAAAACTGTTCAACTTAGGCCCTTTTTTAACTAGCGAGTTGGGCAGTTTATAACTCACCTTAATCATGTGTCGTATCGTAGGTACTCGCGTGATCACCTTCTGACACATACCTCTCGGCCATGCACTTGCACAGAATAGGGGCGTTACAACCACTGTACACACAAGAGCAAGTAGTATAATAAACTTCTTCTTTTTAATATACTCGCTCTCGTATTTATTTTATCTTCCGCATTGCGAAACTCTGGAGTGCACTTCCTCCCGATGTTTTTCCTGCTGTGTATTACTTGGAATCTTTCGAGAGAAGCGTAAAAAGGCACCTCTTACTCCGTCACGGCATCTGCAGCGCCAGTACGAAACTGAATACTTTTGAAGGATCAGAGTGGCCGAAGCGAATTCACCTCGGGGGCGCCATACGAGCATCCATAGGCTAGTACACTGTACTCAAAATCAGATTTATCATATTCTACAATTAACATTTATCCAGTTTAATTATCACCGCGAAGAAGAACTGGCAAGAAACTTCGTCGGTAATTTACTCAACGTCCACTAATGCTATGTTTAAAAATTGCCACATGTACACGTGTACATTTTATCATTATTCTCTCCTTATTTACAGACAGCACACTGTAGACCTCATGACAAAGGCAATAATTTATATCAAATGTGAAATTTTGTTTTCCTATATAATATGCTCTGTAGGCCAGTCTCTACAAACAGCACCCGTTCACGAGCATCACACCAGGGTCAGCCATCGCTTCCCTCAATCATATTTTATTTATTTATAACATTAGTTTCATTCGCTGATCAGTGCAAGACTTGGAATATACTACTGGTCTATTTAGTTCTACTATGTCTGTCTGTTAAGTAGCTACGTACACAGTATCGGCGGCGCGCGCGCATATGCGATGTGAGGCGATAATGCGAGATGATTCACAGTGGGCGGCTTGTGTCGGTTTTCACTCTAAATGATGAGCCAGATTATATATTATTTATGCGACATGTGTTTTCCTTCAAACTTACATCCATTCATTACCATCCATCCATAAGATGAGTTTATCAATATTCCTTCAATATACAGGAAGTCCGTAGTGAGGTGTTCAACATGCAAACCTGTTACTCCATACTCCATCGCGTTAAACACCTATATGAAACCATTCATGAATTTCGATGAGTTGTTCAGTCAGCCTGGCAGCGAAGTTGGGTGACGCGCCTTCAGCTACAGCCGGAGACCCAGGTTCAAATCCTGGCTGGGCTGAATAAGTTTTCGAAGTTTTATGAATTTTTGTGTTTCATATAGTATACGTACTGTTACATTCCGTAGTACACGAGTTTGAAAAAAACAAATTTTGGTTGAGAAAATAGTTTGGCCCCTATAAATGTTTTCCGAAGAAAATTTTAAAAATGTATGATGAAGTCAAAATTTTTATATCGTAATTTGTATTCGTATTCTTCGCTGCATCAGAGTTCCTTGCCTTCAAAGGCACCGCGTAGATCATTTTTTTCTTTGTTTTTCTAAAATATTTCTGGACTTGCTTCATTCGCCTGATGATGTGGTGGAACGAGTCCTGATGATTCTAAAATCAAATTATTATTAAATTTAAAATTTGAGGAGTTCCAATTTTACATTTAGAAATTATTGTAAGCCGGTAAAGCCCAGAAAATTCCCTGCGATGATCTTAATTTTTTTTTTCAGCACGAATTCGTATGCCAGTTCAATTTGTCACAGTTCTACAAACCGTTTCGATTCCGCTCACACAGAAGAGCCGGCAAGAAAATTCGCAGGATGTCTTCATAGATATATATATTATGGGTGTCTTTTAAAAACTGCAAACATGATCTCGCTATGAGGTGGGCGTAATATTGTTATCAGAGAATTTCAAATATGTGTCCAACTTAGGACATTAGGATAAGACACGGGTTATTGTATTAGTAATTTGGTTGAGTGATTTCGGAGTTTGCAATTAGGACGCAACTTTCACTAATCACTCAAAATTGTGTCGCCCACGGTAGGGTTGCCAGATGACAATTTGAAAATGGATGGCTAATTGGTTTTAAAAGGAGGATTTTCTTAAAAAAAGGAGGACTTTCACAAATAATCTAGATTATTTTCATAAGATACTTTAGTTGCATATGCTATCTATCACTTATACAGAAGTAAAACTCGCAGATATCGAGCAATTCCTAGATTTTTTTATAAATTGTCCACCTCTCTTTCAACTTCAAATCATAATAGTTGTTATCAAAATGAATTACGATTGGATTTCTATCTAAGAATTGGAATTAGGTTTATCGTTTATGTAAACATCATCGACCTCTGAAGCTCAAGAACTTAATACATGGAAATTTTTCGACATATGTTCGTAGGGCTTCGTTTCCTTACAGCAAAGTATCCATTCAAATAATTTAAAATCGAGTACCTAATGGTTTCATCGATATCTATCTAGTCGTTATATCATATCCAGTCTCTTCATTAGAGAGCGGCTCAAATCGTCTACACTTATTTTTGTAATGAATTATTAAATTTATACATACATACATATTACTCACGCTGAATCCCGCCAATCGGTTAAGCAGAGCAATCGGAGTTGTGCTGCAAGAACTCTGGTAAATTACAGCACAACACCGACCACCACATTTCGCAGTTTTTCGGAAAAGATATCAAGCAGCATGTAAGGCACGAAGACCCACCTATTGCAAGACGAAGTCCTTGTATCCTTATCCTTATCCTTTAGTCGCCTTTTACGACATGCATGGGAAAAGATGCAGTGGGGTCATTCTTTTAAGTACCGGCCCCACACATTAATTATAAAACTAACCTAAGCTAATCTAACCCAACCCGAAGCGACTTACATCGCTCTATTTGATGATTTAACACTTTTATGTGTGTCTGCCTGCCGAGCCTGACCGAGCGGGCAAGAGCACGCCTCAAGCGGGAGGTGCGGGTTCGATACCCACTGAGAGTATAATATTTAGTACTTTAGAATTTGTGCTAATGGCCGCTGACACTCCGGTGAGGGAAAACATTCCGTGGAATCCCACTTCCAAACCGGTTGGTCACCGTAGAAGTGTATGACGAAAATCCTCTCATATCATGTAAAACGAAATTGTATTAGCTTTCACCCAAGGTTTCGCCCGCATCAAAGTTCACGCGGCCCAAGTCACGGGTAAAACAAAGTATCCTACTGCATTATCACTGATATTATCTCTTTCACGCGATAATGGGGCAACAGATAGACGGGATTTTTTTTTAAATAGATACATCCCGATAACATCCCGTCGATCCGTTGTACCATTAGCGCGTGAAAGAACGACAAATAAAAAAACACATTTGGCATTTATAATATTCAGTATGATTTAAAGAACCAGCGCTGCAGCGCCTCTAGCGTGATAAAATGACATTAGGGAGTGAAGAGACAACGCCACGATTTCAACAAATCAGATTGGCCGTGTCGAGTGCGTTAACGCTTGCGATTGGCTGAAACCTTTTCACTCACTCGAGTGATATTACGCCGGTAGCAGCCCTGGTAGGAATCTTTGTCACCAACAAGACAGAATATAATACCACGAACCAACAGTAATAATAGTTCCTCAGCTTTTAATCTTCTCGAGACAAAATAAAAAAATTCGCATTTTCTTAGCTTACAATTTTTTTGGGATTACACAAACACGCCGATAGGCGAGTTTTACCAAACATTGTTGGGGAAAATGTATAGTAAGGATGAAAAAAATGTGAAAGATGATATTATGTGGCGGGGTGGGATGAAAGCTGCGAGGAACAGCTTCTCTTAATCTGTTCTTAATGATGCTTTTTACTTAATTGCATTATATTCCGCCATGTTGGTGGAATAATGTTAATACTTAAAAGAACAGATTTAAGGTAATATAAAGGGAGCAGCTCACAACGTCTCCAGTTCAAATCGTCTACACATGCCTCCTCATTTACATGATATGAGAGGATTTTAGTCATACACTTCCACCTAGATAAACCGTCTTGAAATTGAGTTTTCTCGCCATGTTTTCCTTCACCGGAGAGTCAGAGGACCAAATAAGTGACGTTTTACGAAAAGGGCAACTGCACATGTATGAAGCGATGTCGATGAACGACATTGGATGAAGCAAGATGTATGACAGAAGCGTTTCAAATTGCGCTCGATTGTCTCAGCTTACCCATCTGGGGAAAAGACGTGATGGTATGATTGATTATATATAATATTTCGTTGGGTCATTCATTATGGTCAGCAAGCACATGTAGAGTCGGCTTGGTGGTCGATCACGCATTATCTTCGACACCGGCGATGGTCAATGCACGCTTGGATGTCAAACGTCGCTGCGTAGAACAGTGTCTTATGGTTTTCTTTACTCTTCTTGCGTCATACGCTCAATGACCATGAATAGGAATCTTATAATAAGCTATTTTGAATATGAAATGGTTCGTTAGAGAAGACGGTAATGTTTTCTTTGTGCGTATCTGTAGCGGCGCGTGCCCAGGCCCAGGTGCGCGTCGCATCTGCGTCTTGTCTGTCCGCGCCTTTGTTATCTGGCTGTGTGTGTGTTTAACTGTTGGTACCAAGTTACCACGCTTCAAGTAGGAGATGTCTGGTTTACTTTACTTACAGCATAGCAGTATGCATGCTGCTACTTCATTCAGTTACCTACTATAAATAAACAACTTTGGCAAATCATTATATGTATACCTGTAATAGTTTATTTTTACATTATTTTAATAATTGTTATCATGAACGTGTCAGATTAGCCGGGAAGGCAAAAGCACGCCTCTCAAGCGGGAGGTGCGGTTTCGATCCCCACTGGGAGCACAATTTATAACTTTCGTATTTGTGCTAAAATGGCTGCTGACACTCCGGTGAAGGAAAACACCACGGGGAAACCCACTTCCAAGCCGATTGGTCACCTTGGAAGTGTATGACTAAAATCCTCTCATATCATGTAAAGAGAGAGGCCTGTACCCAGCAGTGGGGCGAATAAAATGGCTGCAAAACAAAAGAATAAGATTCAATTTAATCATTTATTATCTTTTGGTAAAACTAGTTACACTTAGATTCGCCAACGTGGAAACCAAGGCTGAGCTCGCATAAGGCTTTATGCAGTATTAAAAGCTGCGCCGAAGCTTTTCTTATGCGAGCTTAGCTTTGGTTTTCATTATCTATTCATGGTAATAATTATTAAAATTATGTAAAAAAAATTACCGATTTTAAATGGTTTATCTATCACGGTCATGATGATGAAGCGGATACTGTAGTCTCACATAGGAAGGAGGGTCCCAATGTGTTGTCAGCTTTGTACTCCATTCAGCTTCGCGCAAGACTCCGCTTCATCCTCCTGATGACTCCACACTCGAGGATCCATTGCCGCTGCTGAAACACCACCGAACATGGATAAAATGTCCTGAGTTTTAATATAAAATGCGAAGAAACTTTTTCCCCGACCTAATATGAAACAATAGTCAATACTCCCCTCCTGTGATGAAAGAAGGGTCCTACGTCTGCAGTAAGTCGGTAAGATATAAGGGCATTGTGCGCCTAATTATCATTCCGTGGGGTTGCGTGCGGCGACCTAATCAAACGTTCAGCGAGACGATCTCCTTTTACGTCTGAAACGGAAAGGGCATTCGCTTGAAAATATAATGTTCTGTTGACGGAACCCCCCCGCCCGGGTACTTTGACCTTTTCGACCCACGTTATATTCTAGATCGTTTTTTAGCAATTACCGCTCCATCATGTTGAATTTTCCATATTTTACACTTTCAATTTTGTTTAATACGTAATAATAGTTATAATATCATTGCAAAAATCAGCTCACTTTATAGTTTTTTTTAATTCCACTAAAACTGTTCGAACTAACCTATTGACCCACGTTATGATATTCTAGACCGACTTTTATCTATAGACAACTTTATCGCCTAGACGACTCTATATGCTAGGCATTTCTAGATTTTACAGTTTGATTTTTTAATTTTTTTTTTTAAATTGAAAGCGCGACATATGACGTCGAGCCACCCAGACGGTGACTAAGGACGCCCATGGACATTAGGTTTTAGCGGAGGTTACGAATGCCGTGCCGGCCTGACAGGTGCCTATTCACGCCTCTCTTGAAGGACTCGAAACTGTACATGGAGGGAAATATGTTTTATACTAATAAGTACATAATAATACCAGTAACAGTACTAATGTAGAATCGGCCCACTCGATGGATTTAAAAAAAAATCCAAGACTGAAGTCACCTTTGGACTTTGGACACACGTGATTTTATTGGACCTATTTATTGTCCTGGGATTTAGGACCGCCGATGCATGTCGCCGCGCCCCTCCTTGTTTACTGTAGTATTATGTTGTAACAGAATTTACAACATCATAAATGTTTTAATTGTTTCCTCAGACGTGTCATGAATTAAATCAAGATAGTCATCCACCTATCATTATTTTACCGTCAATGATGTCAGCCATTGTTAAGAGTTGTGAACCTACTTAATGTGGGTCCTTATAAGGTCCCGCGTTACCTTCCAAGGATCTTCCTGACTTACATATTCACTAGTTATGATGATTCACTATATCCAATATATATACATATTCTTCACTGATAATTCACTGAATAAAGTATGCCCTGAACACTTTTTTTTTTCTTGCTTAGCATGCAAGTCGCAAGAAATAAAAAGTTTTCATTGGAAATCTCAGAAGTAGTTTCTAGTTTCGTCTATGTTAAGTATGATCTTAACAGCGACAACATACTGTTGATAAATCAATCGATGTAGACTACTTCGAACGCTGAGTGAGCGTTAAGAAGATCCAGATAAATACGGCTACAAATTGAAGAGAACACGTCACGGTCCGGGTGGCGAAATTGGTACTGCAGTGGTAGCTAAGGCCAAAGGTCCCGGGTTCAAACCCCGGTTTGGACGTTTTTCTTTATTTGTTTTCCGTATTTTTCTGATTAAGATTCAGTGCATGAATTATGTTCGGTGAAATAAGAAGTAAGCTGAGTTCAATACTGTCTGAGTTCACCACGTTTCCGTACGAATTTATTGTGCATTACTCAAAAGGTGACATGGCCAAAATGAGTGATTTACCAAACACACTCTTCGATCGTGAGGTCTTATTTTGTCCACTAGACAAGAGCACAAACATTTTATTAAAAAGACCGGAAATTAAACAAGTATCAAATGGACAGAGTTTAGGGTAAAGATGTGCCAGCCACATTGCAAAGGTACAAGTTGTCAAAATAGCAAAGATCGAGATGAGAGAATTCAATGCAAAATTCCTAAGTGGCGCTGACATAAACCTGCCCAGTTAATGCTGGAAAGATCTAAAATTATTCATCCTGGTGAAAAGCTGTTATGCCATTGGATCCCTTCAGAACTAGCGAAACTTCGAGAAAATAACGCTTAATGATTTCATAGCCACGTGTGAAAGTATGAGTTTTAATCAGAGTGAAGAAATATTTCTGTGTCTATGTACATTCTTATTAAAGATGAAATTGTAAGTTTAAGGTATGTCAACACTTACTGAAGTAAGGTGTCATGACAGGGTATCGTGTCATCACTAACATAACGTTTTGTTTAGTATGACGATCGTTTAGTTCAGTCAAAATTTTGCGTGCAAAAAGATCTACGTCATATTATATAATCTTCAAGGATGGAGAATTCATATAAGTGCAGTGGGGCAGGTAAACCATCCTTTTAATATGATATGGGAAAGATTTATACACTTTGGAATAAAGAAGTTTCTGATACACAATTTCAAAGAGATCTGTGGCCACCACAAATATAGTCATTGCATTATTTTCCCGAAACTGCTGTTCAATGTCACAGAAATCCCGATGCTTTAGTCGCAGTGAGGGAACACCATCCAAAGCAAAAACAACCGAACCGATTTCTCCGCTGCCTGTTTCACGTCCGTCTGTACATCCTCTGTCTCTTGGAAGCGATCGTTTTTAATATCATCTAGCATTCTAAGCTGCTCCTCCATCCTACTGCTATTCCTCGAGTTTTGTCTCAGTGAATTTCTGTATTCCACAACAGATCGAATGCGGTTCAATTCTTCTTCGTTTGTGACATCTTTATTTAAGATTGCTTCGTAGAAATTCCACCAGTTGTCGATAGATCCGAATTGTTGCTCGCGAGTTTTAAGAATATCTTCGTAAATGGACCACCAGTTATTGGCGTAGTATTCTGCAGGATAAGTCCTAGTTAAGTCGTATATTTCGTGGTTTTGGATGTGATTTCCACAGTGAGATCTGTTTTTTTCGGGATGATTAGTATGTTTGTATTTGTTGATATTCTTTGAGGTATTATGACTAGATTGGATGTTTAGGATTACGTTTTTGTGGTACCGTTCTGGTTTTGATTCAGAATCAGTCTCGACGCTTGGAGAATGCGAGTCTCTAGGAACTTGCTCTTTGTATCGCTTTATTATTTCTTTGTAATATTTTTCTATCTGACACAATTCTTCATAAGTGTATGTTGTGATATCGATAGTGTTGTAAATGTTATAAACATCCGCAATATTTGTAATTTTCTTCTTTCTAGGTTCAATTTGTAAGTTGGAAATATTTTTGAGTTGGCTGATGAGAGGATCAAAACCTTTGAAAATAAAGTCTTTTTTAGCAAACTTAATAAGTTTGAGTACAATCTCTTCATACTTTTCATCATACTGCAAAGTTTTATTCACAGACGTAGACCTGTCAACTTCGTCAATGAAGTTTTGGAGTGTATTCTTTTCTTCTTCATACTTGTTGATTTCATTTTCATAATCTCCAATAACCAGTTCGTGTCCACTGAATCTTTCTAGTTCTCTTCTCGTTTCTTCGTTTTTCTCCAACTGTTTCTTTGCTAAGGCTTTCCATAGTTCCGTTTCAGCTGTGAACATCTTCCAAAATTCACTCTTATTCTTCTCAACAGTTAGTGTATCTGGTTGGACTATTATTGGTGTGGCTTCCCCTTTTTCGTTTTCTTTGTATTCTTGTTTCTCTGGACTTTTCACCGGTTCAACGGAGATTATTTCTGCTTGTTTAGGTTTTATGTCTAAGTTAATAACAAGATTTACTGGTCTAACTTTCTTTACTTTAAAAGCTGTATTCTTAATTTTGTTCTTCTGCGGCCTTTCGAGACTTCTCGATTTGACATTGGTCTGAATTGTAGTTATGGTCGTCGTACTGATATCTTGCACCTTTTCATCTGTGTCTATTTCTTCAATAACTTGAGATAGCCTCTTCATTTCATTATCGAGATCTGAGTTCGCTTTCAGCCTCAAAACCTTTTCCCTTTTATATCTATTCATTTCTCTAGAAGCCAACTCATCCGTCACATCCATCAGTTTCTTAATCTCACCAATCAGAATATTCTCTGCATATTTAACGATCCTCCAATCCATATTGACTAAACTATTCCGTGAAGCCCTTCCGTAGTTATCCTCATTTGTATCTTTTTTCTCACCCTTCATACCCTGCACAATATTCTGAACATTGTCGCACATATCATGAAATATGGAAGGCGATATATCATCTTCCTGACTCGAATAGTCTAGCTTGATCAGTTCGTCCTCCATATCGGATATGTAAAGATCTGTTTCGGAGTCGTACTCGTTTGTTCGATAGCCATACGATCGTCGTCGTCGTTGTTTGGGTAAAGTGAAGGCTTTGGGTGTGGGTAGGCTCCAGCGTTTGTTTGCTTCCACGAGACTCTGGTGAAAGGTTACAAGGTTATTCAAAGACTAGTCTAAATATTTTGTTCACCCAAAATCTGTACTAGAAAAATTGTTAAAAGCTGTATACACTTCAAACGTTCATATATTATTTTTTTTATGGAATGTAAGAACAAGAAGGCTCAGAATATAAATCTATTAGTCTCAATAAAACATCTGTCTGTTAGTCAATACCTTCATATATATAAATATATAAAAACAGATTTTGAGTGAAAATAAAATCACGTGTAGTATTCCGCCTGAAAAGTCCAATATTGACAATACTGTACACAGTAAAAACGGCATATTTACAGAGAAAGCTTGTCACCGCTTGTCTATCAGGCGATCCTCGCTAAAACCAGCCCGGCATTTGCAATAGAACCATATTTCAAGTGTATTCTGTTATGAAATTTAGAAGCTTTTTTATCACTGTGTAAATTGGAAAACCCACTGATGTCTTTTAGACAAAAATTTGATAAATATAACGTCTCACTGTAGCCGGTAAACTGTACAATTTATCCCTTCAAATTTAAATCAAAACCTGGTAAATTGTATTGACAAAGAGGTTGAAATTTTCTTTTCTTTAAAAAACTGGTAAATAATATAGACAAAATCTCATGTCCAACTACGCTATTTTGTATGGCACTGTAATGTAAAATTGAGTGGAACTGTTATAGTTGGTTTCCAGCTTGGCGACTCAATGAAAACAAAAAAAAATCAATAACAAGATAGTTGGAATAAAATGACAATTCTTACGAAGAATTTTGCCACACTCAAAGCACTCCCAACGAGTACGTACGAGTACCTTTGGCCAAATTCTGTCAACCCGGAATTCTCATTATTGAAAAATTGTTAGAGTCCTTTTCGGTACCTTCCGGTTAACCTCTGAAATTGTCACATTTGAGAAATACAAATCCCACAAACAAAAGCTGCATTTGTACAAACACAAATTACGCGCAAATAAGCAGGTACGACTCCACTCTCCAGAATGTCACCCTATATGAGACTCAACAACGACAAATTCCTTCATTCGACAAAACGTTTGCACTGGAGGTACATATCTACCTGAAAATCTAAACTTAACTCTACCCCCGTGATAGGTGATAATGTGTCAATGATTATCTGATCACACAGGGCTGTATTGGTCAGCTCTGCATTTAGAAGTAGTTACATGGATACCTTAGCGCTGTCCTTCAGGCGGATCATGTGCGGGTGTGTGATGTGCTTGCCGCTGGCATCCTTGGTGGTGTGTATGAGGTCGCGTAGAGCGGCGGCGACATCGCGCACCGCGTGTATGAGTAGCACTTGTGAGTCGGGGTTGTTGGAGCCGAGCGACATGGCGCCCAACTTCACAATCTCTGCCAGTTGTACTGTTCAACAAATTCATATACAGGCGCCTTTTACTTAATACAACATTTTTAGCAATCTTAAACTCCGCGGCTGCAACCCGAGGCAAACCCCCTGACTATAATAATGATGCATGCCCAGTGAGTTCAAGTCTTTTTAGTTATAGCCTTTTGCCATAGTAAATATTTTTTTAAATTCTTTCTTAATACTCACTTACATTAATAAGGGAATCCTGTGCAAATTATCCCTAATTTTGGCCACATAGTGAATGATTTGTATGACATGTGGTATGGTATACCATTCGAAAGAGTGTAAACTAGCAAACTATTTAAAAGAAAACGAAGCTTTCACTTGCATTCAGTTTTTTTTAATGAATTAAGAAATTAAGATTGTGTCATATTTTTATTATTCCTCGGGACTTCGGAAGGTCATAAGTCCTTTTTATGGTATTAACTTCATAAAATGATATTTTTTCTAGATTAAAGATGCATCGTAAAAACAAGAAAAAATATTTCATGCTGATAAAATAATAAATAAAAAAGTTACAAGGGTTTATAGCTGGGATTTTGGTAATTTTTAAAAATAAGAAAAAAAATCATATCTTGATACCACGTGACACCTGACAAAAGGTATCAAGGGAGAAAACCTTGCAAATGACCCCATTAACCTACAAAAAAAATTTATTCATCCATTTGCCGAACACTATATGTATATTTGATGAGCGAACAGTCAAAACTGATGAGTTCATGTCTAAGTTCACTGGTGCTATGCTATTTTTATTTGTTGTTTTAATTTAGTTTAGTGATTGTAGGTGTTTGTCAAGCTTGTTAAGTAGATTATTATTTGTTGATGAACTAGAAGCTTAATATGCTGATGTCGTCATGTCTACGATAATCCCTTGTGTTGCTGTTTCTTATTTTTAATGTTTTTAACTCGTCTCATGCTTGATGTGCGTTTGTCGTCGTCGTTGTTTCATCATTGTCTGAGTGCGCTCACAGTGCGCTCTTTGCAATTTGGCCCCGATCACGGTATTATCTCCAGTAAGTTACTGCACAGGCTGTAGGCTGAATTACAATACAATGGAGTTCAAGTTTCTTTAGCGCCATCTTCAGGAATGTCTTGCCGTTACAGACATTCCTGCACCAAACTAGTTTTTAGTCCCACACCGTCACTCATAATTAAAATTATTTAGCGGCTTACCGGTGCGAATGGTGACGAGCC
>WYDE02249546.1:0-13978 GCA_009867175.2 Adela reaumurella
ACTCCTGACGTTTTTGTATTGTTTGGGCACGTGAAAACGGCACAAATCGTCATCCTGCAGGAGATGTTGTCGGGGTTACGCGCTTGAGAGAGAGAGAGCGAGAGATAGTCGTATTTGAACTACCTCGCGGTTGAACTGACACTAGTCAGTACGGGAAGCGTTCCGGTGTCGGGTCCTTAGGGTAAAAAGTCGGTGGCTGGCGTGGTGTTGTCCACCTGCTTGCAGGTTATTAATAGCAGCCACTGAATCCAATTGAATGATAGCAAGACTGCTGAATACATACAGGACATCAAGTAATTTGGCGGGCTTTTTACGAGGTGGAAGCTTATCCGTCTTTTTCGTGTTAAAGTTGTTTTTAATGCATAAACAGTGCACTTTAGTGTGTAAATCATCTATCTGGCTGTTGACTAGTGTTTGTGAATGCGGAAAGGCTGGGTTGGATCGTTTCTTTTCAATTGTATTTGCACATTTATTTTTGGGTAGCAAATCTCGGCCTGTGACCCTTCGATCGCGGACACCCCTCGCAAGAAGGACATAAGTTAGTCCAAGGACACAATGAAAAGTGATGGACGATCATTTTATTGTTTAAGGCTAAGAAGTTAAGATTGAAGATAAATTAAAGACGGGCTCAAAAGGACTAAGCATTCAAGGCTACAGGGCATCTTAAGATTTAGAATGACGTCACGCCACGCACGAGTACTATCACTTTTATGAACATTTACGTAATATATTTTAATTTATTTTATGTATATGTCGTAAATTGTGAAACCAGTAAACCAGTAAGCGTCCAGAAATTTACCAAACAGCGTTTGCATTTTTACATGTTTCCTAAGAGATTTCTGGAAACTTGTTTATGGACCCGTCTCAGTAAACTTGAAAGAGAGATAATTTCTTGAAACTTTACAAGCTTTAAAAGACCTGTGTTTTAGGAAACTTACAAGTTACCGAATCACCCCCAGGAAATTTAAATAAGCAACAGACTATTGTATGATGATTGATCGACAGGAAGGAAATCTAAGTGCATGCGAAAATCTTCTATAAATTAACCCGAGGTTTTTTTTTAGACCACATGAAATAATGCGATATAAAACCAAATCTGACACATATCTTTTGTTCACTTATTATTTTTTTATGTGCATTTAATACATACCCGTAACATAATGCAATACAAGACCAAAGACGGCGATTATAACTTTAATGGCGGAGACTCGAAAAAAATAAATGTTCAAACTGATGAATGGAAAGACTGAAAGATGTCAGAAATTATATACTCTTACAAGTTTACTGAGGCAGGTTAGTAAACCTATAAGTTTCATTGAATCTGTCAGCAAACATGTACATAAAGAGGTTGTTTGACATATATCCGGAAACTTCAAAGTTTCCTAGGATACTAATAAGTTTACGGATACTACAACTATTTGCTCGCGTTACAAAATATATTCCCCAATCCATCCAGAGTCCTAGCCAATGCGAAGGATTCGTTCTGGGTAACTTTCCACACCTAAGCGAAATGGGGAATTGACGAAAATTTATTAATATTAATCCAATAAGGCAGCAACATGGCTGATTACTTCTTGCGTATCTCAATATTTATGCTTACATATATTAAAAAAGTGTCAGATTGCCCGAGCGCGCAAGAGCACGCTTCTCAAGCGGGAGGTGCGGGTTCGATCCCCACTGGGAGCACAATATTTATTACTTTATAATTTGTGATAAGCGGCTGCTGACACTCTGGTGAAGGAAAACACCGTGAGGAAACCCACTTCTAAGCCGGTTGGTCACCGTGGAAGTGTATGACTAAAATTCTCTCATATCATGTAAATCAGAGAGGCCTGTACACAGCAGTGGGGCGAATAAAATGGCTGCAAAAGTAAGAAGAAAGAAAGATATTAATTTTTTTTATCAAATGTGCATTGCCAGTACATACACCCACCCACATACCTATATCAGAAGACAAATCGCTGCCTCTTTTCTTATAATTAGCACCTACTCCATGAAATCTTTCTAAAAGCATACTTCTTTTTATAAAAAAATTCATACCCGTTTACCCGCAACATTGTATGAGCGATTCTGAACTTTATTGCTTCGCTCATAATGAAATAAAAAGTAATAATAATTTCGATTTAGCGATCCTCTTACGTGTAGAAAGAAGTCTCTCTTCGCACCGTTGCGGAGCGGAGCAGTTGGCAACACAGCCCCGCTAGTCGCAGCATGGTGCAGATTTAACTCTAATAAATAACGAAAAAATATTTAAGAGGATTGATGTTTGCTGATTATTACATAATTAGATTAAAGGAATTCTTTACCTTAGTAGCTGTACGTACAGATTATTATCTACATAAGTCGACGTTCCACCCGCAGAAACATCGACAAGGATACTGTAAACCAATTGACGTGTAGGTACGTTTTTTCGTTAATAAATTTGTACTTGTTGAAAAGGTTTCATTAAATGTAAAACAATAAAAACCTTAATTAGTTTCCTAAAATTTGTAAATTACATGTCACAGTTAAATCACACATTCAGCTTCTTTTAATATCTACCGGATAATCGTCACAACTAGTCTGTAAAACAAGCCGCGATTAATGTTCTCCACGATCTCAACTCATTTGAAGCCTGCTACTGACTTGTGTAATAGAATAGATTACCATCTATAAGCCTACTGTTAGAGTGTTAGGTAGTGCTGCCTACTTTGCTACCAGATGATTATGGCAGTGATGAGATGGTGTCTTGCTTGGCAGATAAAGACTTTAAAGACGCGCTGCCCTCGCAGCGCAGCCATCTATCTACTGATCCTGATTCTCAGTAGCTAGCATCGCCGTATTTAGTTTAAGAAGGAGTTGGTTGAATAAACGTTGGCTAATTAATTAGTTATCTATCAGTTAGTATCAGATTGGCCCAGCAGACAATAGCACGCATCTCAAGCTGGATGTGCGGGTTTGATCCTCACTGGGAGCACAATATTTATAACATTAGAATTTGTGCCGACACTGACACTGCGTGGAAGGAAAACGTCGTGAGGAACCCACTTCCAAGCCGGTTGGCCATCTTGAAAGTGTATGACAAAATCCTCTTAAGTATATCATGTAAATGAGAGAGGCCTGTACCCAGAAGTGGGGCGAATAAAATGGCTGCAAAAGAAGAAGAAAGCATTAGTTATTTGCATTGACTAACTAAAGAAACTACGAGTAGGTACGCACATTTGAAATAAAATATTATAAACAGTAAAATTAACAATAACAGAAGTGGAAAATGGTGCAAAAATTTCTGTTAATGTCTCAGTAACACGCTAAACATTAATTAATTATTACGATATATGTGCCAATAGGTCTCAGGACAGCGTAATGCAAATTCCCACAGCAATGTGATAGTGGCATTTGCACTGCTTTTATACTCAGACCCATTGTCGTAAGTGTTAAGTGGAGCACTAATATATCTAATAATTTAAAACTAATTAGTATTCAATATACTAATCTTAAAAAAGGGCATTTATAATGTACCTACCGTTATACCCTAACAGTTAGTTAGGGCGTGGAACCGTCTACCTTTCTATTTCTCTATTTACCTTCATAATCCGGCAATCAGCTCGTGGAGCATTTCGCGAGGCGAGGCAAAAGGTAAACCGAATAAATGCGTCTATCGTAGGCACATCGTAGCGGCCACGGCTACCTATGTCAGTTATATTATATTTAAAGTTGACTAAAATTGTAGTGAATGAGAATAATATGGAAGGGCTAACTTCAGGAAAGTGTTTTAATTACACTGGTAGCAAAAGGAAGTGGCAACACCTACAGAGAGGCCTATTGTACACTGTGTACATGCAGATTCTCCGTTTCTACTGGAACGAGCGTGTGAGCAAACAAAGACAAATTTAATATGTGCGTACCACTGAATTGGGAACGAGTAGAAGTGCCTTACCGACCGCGGAAGTGCCTTGCGTTGGTCACGCATGCATATAGAAAATGCAAAATTTGTATGAGGTTCGTCCGCAACATGCGCCATTATGCAGTTTCCGTTTGTGTTCTAAATCCTATATCTCTGCATGTAAACCATATATCAAATATGTATATTTCCTTCTTTTATCCTGCATATTATATCCTATAGATATTATAAATATATATCTAATATAAATCATTCGCATATTTTTATACGTATATATGCTGTGGGTGAAAATTATGTTAGACCCAACCTGTATCTATGTAAGGCGGAAACACGCGTGTTTAATGGGAAGGCACTCCCAGCGTAGTTACCAATTCAGTGGTCCGTCCGTACACTTGTCGCATCGCACCCACCCAACTCTGTCGGACCAGCCATGCACAGCTGGGGAAGGGTCGCAGTTCTGTGGGAAGGGTTCAATAAATTAACAACTCTGCGTAAGGGTTGGAGTGACACATCTGGTACAATATGGAGGTGGGGAGTATTAGTTAGGATTATTTTGTTTGTTTTTTTATTTACGTTTTGGAAACAAACTTCACAACTTGATCATTACATTTTGAGAAGGGGTTATATATACTTAGCTAGGTGCATAATTTCTTTCCAAGACAAGCTCAGCTGGAGAGTAGACCTCGAGCAACCAAGAGGCCAATCTACTCATGGATTTCTAATTTATTAATTAATCAAATTGAATAGGTAAGTGTAAAAAGTACTTTTATAATATACTACGTTTATAAACATGATACTTTTAGCTGCAGTAAAAGATCAAATATTAGATAATAAAAACTTCTTTGCGATGGACAAGATTTTTCTAATCGAAGATTGTTGAAGCTGGTGTAAAACAGACATTACGGAAAAAAATAAATCTTAATTAATTTTTTAATTTATAGAAAATACAAATAATGAATTAGAACTCGATTAATCCGTGCCCACGTAGCAACAAACTAATTTTTCTTGATAGGTACCGATAATGATGAAAAATACAGATAAGATGTGATTCGATTCATAGTAAGACATTTGAATCCGTGGTGACGACCTGACGACCTACTCAGATTAAGCCAGCTTTTATTTTTGATTATGAAATGTTTTGCAAAATTAGATACACAACAGTTCAATCCCACAATGCTGACGAGGAAAATAACATAGCTCTTCTCGGAAGGGACTTTCAGAAAGGAACAAAAAAGCACCATTGCTTCGACAATGGCTAACATCGTCGCATCCGCGCCACCACATGTGACCCGAATTTCGAATTTTCAAATTTGGAACGGTCTTGTGTAGCATGTGGACAAATGGCACAATAGTGACAGCCGGGCCGCACTTGCCGCGGCGATTAGTTACGCCGTCGCGTCGCGTCGTGGGACGCGAACGCGAGGGCGCGCGAGTCACATCTGGAACGCACACATCTGGGATGTGACGTTTGGGAACGCTGATTGAGTTTGATCTTTTGTGTAAGTACCTAATTATTTCCGAGGGGTGTTAGCGTGTAATGTAGCTCGTTGTTTACAAGTTTACATTGGCCCGTTGTTTTTTTCTTCCTAGTGCAAGAATCCATGTTAACAGTTTTTCCGAAAAAAAAAAATAGAATCCCATAAAAAACACAAAACAGTACAACTGCATTGTGATTTGTGCTAACAATTACACAAAAAAACCAAAGACGTAATATAAATTGCACTATCTTCATGAATAGGTTGCGAATTTGCGATTGAGAACATTGAAAAGTTGTTAGATAGAAACTAATATATCTAAAGGTAGGGAAAATATTACATATAATATATCCATTATTATTTTATATTCCGCACTGCGAAGTCTGGAAAGCACTTCTTCGAGATGTGTTTCCTATAGTGTATGACTTGGGATCTACCAAGAAGAAAAAAGCCACACGTCACATCGGACCGGCATGGTTTGATGTTTTGAATGTTTTTTGCGTATCTTGCGTGTCTTGCATATCCATAAAAAAAAATAAACATGATTCATTCGCTTTTAAATTGTAAAACCTATTGTATCAAACTGCCGGTTTTTCGCGATAAACTTCGGACCCGCTAAACCGATTTATGCGGTTTTCACCAGGAGTTTCTCGAGAAATTTCTCTGGAATTATTTTAGGCTATGGTTCATCGTTATCACAAGTTATCAGGAGGTTGAGCAGTGAACTGATATGTCAAGCAATTCGGAGAATGCCTTAATAACTGCATAACCGTGAGACGAGCATAGCCGGATAATTCAGTTACCTAGATCTTAAAAATAAGAAACAGCAGAGTCGGCATGAATCGCCGTAAAACACGCCAGTGCATCTCCATTAATTACCCCACAAACATTGAAAGTGTAAAACACACAAAAGCTGTGATGACGCTATGATATTATTACACTAGGACAAACATGTGGATATCAGTACCATGAATAACATCTTTCTTATCAGTTTATCAAAACACTGTGTATAAATATCAGGCGAGTTGCGTGCGATCCCAGAGTTCGCGTGTACTCGCTTCATTTTATTAGGTACAACGAAACTTTATGTACAACAGGTGTTTTGGCCAGAGAATAGGTGTCCTATTACCGACCCCGACTATACGAAGGACCTATAATTTTTCGATTCAGGGAATTTCAGCAGTGTAAACAAGCAACTTTTTCAACGAATGCATTCGAGGATACACTAAGTTTTAAGAAAATAATAGTTTTAGGTTGGATTCGTCAATGTAGAGTCGAGTGGGTTATTTTATTGCATACAGTACTTTTTTTTACGAACGAATGACAATGCTTGATGCTAGGCTTGATGCTTGACGGGTGAATTTTTAAACCATTACACTGAAAAGAGACAGAATCTCTAAGTCCCTTTTATTCCAAGGTCGGCGTGAGGAAGAGATCTCGAATTTGTCTCAATTTCTGTTGTAAAGCTTTCAGACGATAGCACTGTATTGTAGATGCCTGTAGCTAGATGCTATATCTGCATTTAAAATGACAAAATGGGGGAGGAACAAACTGGTGGAACAGTTTTTTTTTTATGGAAACTGACACGGTTTTGGCTACATCACCTACAACGTCCGTGATGTCGGCTCATAACACCGGATGAACTAGATGCCTAGTCATAAATAAAACATCCTTCAATAATAACCATTATTGTGAAATTAAAAACTAAAACTGGTGTAATTATCGGTTCATCTGTACCTAAACCATTTTGTACTTTTCGGCACACCGGTGTTATCTTAGTCCTCGTTCTGTGCACCTTCACGCGGCAATATCACTCAGATAAGCACAATCCCGCGATAATGGCGTCAGCGATCAAACAATGATATACCAGCTTGAACATCTGTTGCCCTCAGACAGGCAGAACAAACGAGTCCTGTGAGCCGATTATTAAGTTAACAAAGTGTAGTAAGTTGCGTCGTACGCACGGATTTTGTATGGAATCGGAGTAGTTCGAAGCGTATCCTCCAGTGCTACTGCTCCGTTTTCCATGTAAAATCCGTGCCTTACGCTTACACTACACGCCTACGCTGCACGCAAAACTTGTAAATCAACCCACAGTCGTCAACCAGAACGGCGAACAACACACAAAAGACACAATAGTTTCGTAGGTATATGTGTAGGTACGCACATATTATGGAAATATTTATTGACGGAAAAAAGGATACCTTCATATCATACATATGTAGGTATGAAACAATGCATACAAAAAGGAAAACAAACATGCAAACATTTAAAATATGTACGACAGACAAGTCCTATAAAACTAAAAATATAACTTGCGGAACAAGATGCTCTTAATCAATTTTTCAAAACGAAACATCCTGAATGCCTAAAAAGTACCACATATGAGAAATTCTATCACAATTTCTTAAATTTGGTAATTAAAAATTTATATATGCACCACAACGATGTAGAGCAGTAGTGATAGAGAACCAGAGAAACATATTTAGGTGGACAGGTTCTTAGGAGGTGCGAACTGTGAAGCCCACAAAGCTTACTGCCTTGCGAAGAGTAGAGGGAAATTATTGTTCTGTCGGAATTCAGATTGCTTGAATTAAATCTGAAACCTTGTTAGGTGAAACTGGTGATCTGGTTCAAAAGATGGTCTTTTGAACATCAACTCTTTTGACTTCCTTCATAAGTCCTGAATTGTAGAGATACATATCTATTCTCCGTACAAAAGAACTTCGTTTGGAAGTGTCACGAGTCACGAGTCACGCACGACACGACTCCAGCCAAAATTACTAATCTGAATCCGATAAGTGTCGCTAAGCGTATGTGGTGGTTGGTGTTGTGCTGTAATTTACCAGAGTTCTTGCAGCACAACACCGATTACTCAGCTTACCCCGATTGTCGGGATTCAGCGTGAGTGATATGAATGTATGTTTATTGGATCGTCACACATTAAATGAACTCATTCATTCATTAGTCATTAGAGTCATTACTGTTTTTTTTTTTGGCAGAGTCAGGTGTATTGTCAAAAGTACACAGAAAACTCTCAACCCATGAAAGAACGCGTATCGCAGTTGCCTTGAGTTTCTTTTCATATTCCACTCAAAAGCCATGCTTTCTGTTCGTGGCGTTGTATGTATTTCGGTTATTTATACCCACATCTTTGCCAGCTGTTACCACATTATGCCTCGAAGACAATGGCGGCTGAGGCACATCCAGCTTGAACCGCTTTCTGCCAGTTGTTCAAACACATAACGAGGATTGTCTGCACAAGCGTGGAGAAAGACCAAGAGTCTGACAAAACATACACGATTTGTTAAGTCTTATGTTATGTGTCATGCATGGTTCACGGGGATGTGTGTAACTAAGTAGCTACTGAAATTTTATTTATAAGTAAGTAGATATAAGAATCCTTTATTTTTCTATGACTTAAATAAAACTATTTATTTTACTTTGAATTTCATTAAAACTTGCCTAGGTTAGTAAAACTCTGTAGATGTAATACTGGATAAAATTTCTTTCGGAGCATATTTATATGAGGAATCCTAAAATTCTAGACTTTCGACGTCGCATATCTTGAAACCCATAAGAAGTAAAATTTTGAAAAAAATCTACAGCAAGCATGGCATGCTATGCTATTCTAGATAATTAAACGGAATAAAATTGGCAAACCCCTGTACGTTACCAGGTACAGTCTTATTGTCTGAAAACTTTAAACCGGAAATAAAGACAAATTCGAGATATCTTAATGTCACATTGACAATGTCAACTACACGTATGTACAGTATAAGACGAAAAAGTAAAAATTAATTATTTCGGAACTAAAAAGTTTTAACTACCTGGCAATTAGTTTATGAGCTGCACATAGAATAGACGCATGCGATTCGCAATTACCAGACTGCACATAGATAAACCTATCTTGGCAGGATTTTAACAACTTCCGGTAGCAATAGTGGCGGACTCGTGCAATGAAATTTCAAGATGGCACTGGGTTCGGTCGGGGTCCTCGGGCGGGGTACGTAAAATTTGTGTTGCTATATGAATGATGGTGGCGGCCTCATTTATTTTCTACTCTTAGGTTTATGTAGCAAAGTACTGTAATTTTTGGTCATCATGACTTTCTTTATTTTGATAGATTATTAAATCGGACACATTCATCATAGGTACCCACGACACGAGTCAGAAAGCTTACTGAGTGGTGAGGTGGAGGTGGTGAGTAGGTACCTTTAAATTTTAGTAAATTTTAAGAATTTCGTGAGCGTTAAATATTTATCAACATTCACACACCATACCTAATAGTAATAGTGAATTAGTGATCATGATGACATCATAACTTGTTTTCAGTAAGTGGGCAGGTAAGATTTTCTTTTATTTTTGCTAAAATATGTTGTGGTGTCGAAGTGTCAGATTAGCCGAGCGGGTAAGAGCACGCATTTCAAGCGGGAGGTGCGGGTTCGATCCCCACTGGTAGCACAATATTTATAACTTTACAATTAGTACTGAAATGACTGCTGACACTCCGATGAAGGAAAACATCCCGAGTAAACCCACTTCCAAGCCCGTTGGTCACCGTGGAAGTGTATAGCTAAATCCTCTCATATCATGTAAATGAGAGAGGCCTGTACCCAGCAGTGGGGCAAATAAAATGGCTGAAAAGATGAAAAAAGATGGAAGATGTTTTTTGGTGCTCTCATTTCTAACATTAGACTTGGCGATGGTTCTGCGTCCTTGTTTACTCTATGAACAGTGGAAGCTGAATAACCTGTCGGCTTATGATTTTTTGCCCTCGTCATCGTATCATGACATCGTGGGGATTTCCAGAGCGGTTCGCAAACAAAACCACGCGAAAGCCATCATGCATGATATCTGCCGTGTTCAATGTTAAGTGTAGTACAACTTACATACTATATGTAGATGTAGATGGAAAATGCGGATTTGTGTTTGTTGGTTGCTCTGTGCCCTGATCGTGGAAACGGACCAAATCATCACATGGCTTGGTGATCGCCTGTCATGGATGATCCATGTCGTCTGTTCTGTAGACGCGCCGCCCGCCGGGCGCCGGATTTCATTCGCAAATGTTGTTCATAGCGAACTAATTAATTGATAAGATTGCTTTACCGTGCGATATTCGTGAAAATATATGTTTTTGATCTCGAATTTATAGGACATGCGAAAAGATAAACCATTATTAAAAATATGTATTTGAAAATGGAACTTCCAGATAAAGACCCCATATCATTTGTTTTTTATTATAAACTTTATTTTTTTTTTAAATAATTCTAAACATGTCTTAATTTCTTTAATTTAATCTTATTTTAAATTCTTTTAAATTCTTTATCTCTTAGTTTGTCTGAAAAGCCGTTAGGTAGTTAACAGGCTAAGATCATTTCACTGGGCTAAGGCTAGCAGAAAGAGCAATAAAGATTAATCATGCCAAAGTCCAACATCACCGTCCCATACCCACTCCGTCCGTCCTACCTGTCTTTCCTCTCCCGCTCCTATTTATTTATTTTTAATTAATAAATAATAACTAATAAGCGTAGTAAAGTAGGTTTGAAGGTCTTCCTGATAATGTAACCTTAGGTAAATATAACTATAAAAAAATTGGTAGATATGTAGTTACCTATAAGAAATCTAGATCCTAAGCCAGACATTAATTACACATTAAATTTAGCAGCTATAAAACTAAGAGAAAATGTATTTCATCTAATAAAGAAATGTGAAATTTATGTTTTTATGAACAGTTTGAAGTAAGTACCTACAGTCATAAAGTCTGAAAGCTTTACACAGGAAATAGAGGCAAATTCGAGATCTCTTTCTGTCACATTGACGCCGACCATAGAGGAAAAAGGACTTTGGAATTTAATCTCTTTCCACGTATACCTACTTTCCGCATGTGTTTTCCACGAGTGTTCGTGCACAACCAAGAACTTCATCGATGATTTTGCTTTGAATACAAACAAAACAGTAAACGCGACAGCTAAAGTTACACGAAGATTTCATAACTTAATCTCGGAAGAAATGGAAATCGCACTGAAGTTATCAAATGCCTCTGTGAGAAGTCGGTGTTCTAAAAATCATTATACCACCGATACAGTGTTCGTGAAAATGCATAACTTCCGCTCGTGTAGCGTTATCGAGTCACGTGCTGCCTCTGCCTGTATGCTCGTCTGTTTTCAAATACTGGAGTGTTTTCAAAATATTACCACAGAAAATTGGTCGGAATTCACACTTCTTTTCCGGAACTCAAAAAGGTTACGTTTGGCTGTAGTTGGGATTCTACGCACGAAATACATGTGTTGGATGGGCGTAGGCTGTATCCACGTACAACCAACAACTTCAGCTAAAAGGTACGAAGATTCGAACTTCAAAGAGATAAGAAATTAAATGGCTATAAGCAAAAGAGGTCCAATAGAAGTAGATATTTCAATATGCAACGTTTATCGTGGAGCCAAAAATGGGCCAAAGTCAAGTTTTCCATTGCTTTCATTTTAACATCTCGACAATCTCTGTAATCCGTTGGTTAGATTGATCCCATTGGATCCCACCACAGAGCAGAGTTCCGTGGATGCCACACTATCTAAGTAGGTTACATAAGTGTGCATTAAAAAAAACAATCTTCTGTATCCAGCTGGGAACTATTTGTTGATATCGTCCACATGTGGCTGTTTGTTGACGTAAGCGTTTTACAATGCGCAGGCCAGGCGCAGGCGCAGGCCAGGCGCAGGCGCATGCTTGTGATGTGATGTGACATACAGACAGACGAGCATTGTATGGTCGCTCACACGGATGCGCACGATGCTTCGCAGATGACGGCGAGATATGTAGCTATATAAATATATGCACTGTATATCCTGCGAAAATCATGAAGAATATTGTTGAAACATCTTTTTCGAAGAGATTGTACCTACAAAGAACTTTATCTACTCGTTACTTTTTTCTTTACCCATCGGTTTAGTAGCAACAAAGGGAGGACCGTACCATGTGATGCTTATTAGAGTAGTGATTCCCAACCTGTTTGAGATCACGGATCACTTGACAAAAAAAAATCCAAATCCTACAACCCTTCCCCCCTCCCCAATTCTAATAATTTAATGCTAGTATATAATCAATTTTTTATTAAAATGCCATTTAATGTTAAAATGAAAGAGGACAGAATAATTAGGAATTATTTATGAATTTTTTAAAATAAGTAGGTACTATTCAAAATCATCAGGGAAGTACTTTGAACAGACGTAAACTAATGTTATATCATTGGGCGAGCAAGCAATCCCGCAAATATTTTTTAAGTATTTGAGGGAAGTAAGACAAAACGTGAAGGCCCTGCCTTGCAAAGCAATGTAATGTTATTTTTTCAAATAGATAAGTAATTGGGCGACCGAAGAGAACCCGTAAATTTTTATGAAATATGTTAGTCAAAATCATCAGAGCGGTACCTTTGAACTGAAGTAAACTGATCACATCATAAAATTGGGCGAGCGAAGTGAGCCCGCAAATTATTATGAATTATGGATGACTCCTGATGGTCTCACGGATCACCGGTTGAATGGTCGCTGTCAATGTCATGTCAAGTGATAAATGATAGGGACACAGACAGTGAATTTAATACAAAATGTATGTGCTTCCCTCTCGCACATTGATATCAGTGATATTTGCATAGTCACCCCGCTGGCCTAATACTCTGTAAACTGTCAGTGACATTTCGAGTGATAAATGACAGTGACGCAGATAGTTAATTTAATGCGAAATGTATGCATTACCTTCTCGCACTTTGTCGAGTTAATGTCAGTGATATTACGATAGTCACGCCGTTTAGTTTGGGTCTCATACTACGGTGGGCAGTGGATTTGAACTTTTCTCCTGCACGAATCAGAACCAGAATCAGAAGTAATCGTATTGTGTCTAATATTACAATAAATACTTAAGACATTTTTGGAGTGAATGTGAGTGGAAGAGTCGGGAAGGGTCGCCCTAGACGCACCTAGAACAGATCGAGCATGTGCTCTAAAAGGGGCAAGTGCGCAGTACCTAATATTATTAGAGTACACGAAGCGGCAGAGGTGTGTCAGGCAGGATCGTGGCACGTAGAGATTGTCAGGCAGGATCGTGGCACGTAGAGATCCGTTGTATCTGCCGACCTCACTGGGAAACAGGTGTGAAGCTATGTATGTGTGTATGTATGTACATAGTTAATATTGTTTTACAATTTATAGAGCTTCAGTTGTGATTGACCTTAATCTCTAATTGCTTGTGTGACAGATATTCAGCGCGAGCCACGTTTTCTTGTGTGACTCTTCTTTTTTGGTTGAGGTGATTTTACTTAATGTTACGTTAGTATCTGACTAGTTGGTTTTGTCTGTCGTCTCGAAATGTCTCGAATCTAGTAGGTTTTGATGAAGCGTCCTCTTGCTGAGTGGTTTTCTATTCTCCAGCGCGGTGCGAGGTGCTCCGAACCTCCGTGCTTTCAACATATGGTTCAATTTATATTGTCTCAGATTTTTTTTTTTTTTTTAGAGAAAATGACACGGTTTGGCTACATCAACCTACAACGTCTGGCGTGAGCCCATAACACCGGGTGAACTAGGTGCCATGTCAGTGCTTCCCCCTTTGATCGTGCCGGCTACACTGAACT
>WYDE02249656.1:0-13977 GCA_009867175.2 Adela reaumurella
TACAAATCGGACAACGTTTAGGGGTTGGGAAAACATAAATGCCGAAGGTCGATTTTGCAACTTGTGTCCGCTCTTAATTCCTCTACGTGTTCGCTATGGACAAAAACCGCATTAAAAAATTGGCACAAATTCAACTCTTGATGCTTTAGTTAAATACACAAAAAAATGTGTTTAGGAAGTAGGTATGTAGACTCGACAACACAAAAAGTTGCGAGTTAGCCGCACGCCAAGGCTAACAAACCTTGATTATTATCTTGAAAGCCTTTAATAATACCTACCGAATTGCTTCCTCTTCATAAATATTGGGAGGCATGTAGTATTTATTTTTTTAACAGTTCGGATCAGAGCGCAGGTCAGGAATTATAAAACATCCCATTTGGCAATACGAGATGTCTCTATGTTGTGTGAGGAAGCAAACGTAAATACCAAAGATTTGTAAATACAGTAAGATGGGTATACATGAGTGGTAGGTAGGTATGTATGTGTCGTCATTACAGTTTATTTACCTGATCGAATTGAAATGGAAAGTGCGATCGTGGTTCCTCAGACCAAAAGAATTATGAATACATTTCACGGGTTGATAGAAATAATGACAAAAGAGGTGTAAAGCTATGTATTCTATGTTATGATTCTATAAAAACACATTATGAATTCACACACACTTAATTGTTAAGCGCTAATGCATTTAAATCGTTATACTTTTTTAGGCCCTGTCTCATACAAGGAAGATCTACGCCAGTCTTGTAGAAACAGGCTTCGCGACACTGAAGACTGACGTTGCAAAAATTTCCAAAGTCCTTTCAATTATGACGTAACTTGATGTGTAGCGAGCGAGCTGTTAACACATAGAATGGTCACACAAAATTTCAGCCCGATCGACCCCACCGTGTAGGAGTTGTTCGTGCGGACAAACAGACAAACAGATAGGTACCAAAAGTTTTTGGCCGTAGTTTGCCTATCGGCCTAACTGTATAGGAATGGAAGTTGAAAATTTGCTACCGATGTTTCTTGCCAGTTCTTCTGGGAAGTGGAAAATTGGTATGTGGCGTAATATTGGCATATACTTACAATGAAACTATAACATTTCAACCCGATCGGCCCAACCGTTTACGAAAAATTCCCAACGAAGTTCCTTGCCAGTTCTCCTAGAAAGTTGAAAATCGGTGCGTAGCGAGCATTGACATATAGAATGAACCTACAAAATTTCAGCCCGATCGACCCCACCGTGTAGGAGGAGTTGTGCGTGCGGACAAACAGGCAAACAGATAGGTACCAAAAGTTTTTGGCCGTAGTCTCTAGTACGCAGTAAGTTGTATAGCCCTACGTAATAAGTAGGTAATAAATGTTTTATAATTTTTTTACATAATTTCCCTAACAAATATTTTATTCATAGAATATTACATTACAAAAAAAACATTTAAATTTAAATTAAAACTTTATTAAATAAATTATGCTATAAAAAATAATAAATGATTGATAGTCTTGCTGAAAAAAAAAACAAAGTAAATACCTATGCAATTGGAAAAATTGATAAATAAATTTTATAAATATTTATTTAACTGTGCTTCCTTGCAAATGTTTTTTTTTTATTGAAACTGACACAGATGGCTACATCACCTATTGCCACCAGTTCTTCTGGTACCAGTGATGTCAGCCTAAACACCTTGGTGAGTTATGTAGATGGTACCATGTCTGCGCTTCCCTCAATTCCAGCCGGCTACACTGAACTGGACGGAAAACACGAACTGTTTCATAGCCGCTTCGATCGACCTTCATTCAGTGTGGTGGTACCAACCCGGGCGGGTTTTACCCTACCAACATGTAAGGAGAGTGAAGGGAACTACAGTTTAATGGAATCCGAACCACGTCCAGCGTCAACGGTCAAGCGGTAAACCATCCAAGACCTCCATCCATCCATCCATCCAAGAGTTCAATTTTTTTTCAAACACTCCCGGAACCCAGCTTCATGAATCGATCGTTTTGCCTAGACGTGCTTGAGGGCGTCGTCTAGCGGAAATTAAATATTAATTATGAGTTCATCACCCACCTTCCTTTTTATTATGCCTTTTCTGGGGGTCTACCGAGCTATTATCACATGAGCGAGTGAAGAGGCATCGCCACGATTTCAACCAATAAGACTGGCGATGTCGAGTGATCTCGAGTGCGTTAACGCATACGATTGGCTGAAATCTCTTCACCACTCGAGTGATATTAAGCCGGTAGTAGGCCTGATCTACTACGGTGTGGTTGTGGATCTCTGTGTGCTTGAATCTGCTGGATGATGATGATGGTCGTAAAAACTGTCATTTAGCCCGAGGAAGGTTATAAAGTCTATCGCGTGGAAATAATATTTTTAAGGCAATCGTTACACCATCATGGAACATTTAACTTACATGGGTATGTTTTTAAGTTTCAGTTCATATATTTACCGTATCATAAGAGGCTAATACAATAGGTAAGTTCTTACAATAGTGGCTTAGTTAGATCACTTTTCTGTTTTGAGAGATTTGAGTCCTTCGATTACACCTGATTGATACATAAAAAAATAAATATCTCATTTCTTTTGCAGACACTTTATTCGCCCCACTGCTGGGTACAGGCCTCTCTCATTTACATGGTATGAGAGGATTTTAGTCATACACTTCCACGCACGGTGACCAACCGGCTTAGAAGTGGGTTTCCTCACGATGTTTTCCCTCACCGGAGTGTAAGCAGCCGTTTAGGACTAATTCTAAAGTTATAAATATTTTGCTCCCAGTGGGTATCGAACCCGCACCTTCCGCTTGAGAGGCGTGCTCTTGCCCGCTCGGCCAATCTGACACTATATCTCACTTAAGAATGCTAAATTATACACGGTGTTAAGTAAATAGTTACTACTACGCGAAAGGGTGTGATTTTGTATATTGAATTGAACAACTTACGTTCTACGACTTTTGAAATTGAGTAAAATATTTTTTTTAACTTTAATTTTTTAAATACCTAGTCACAAAATGTACAACTCGACCAAGACGTTTAGACGAATTGCATTAGTGTTAGTGATAATGTGTACTAGTGTACGGGGTGAGCGCCTGTGAAATGTATTGTAATGTATTGCATTGATTCAACGCGTCTACTACCGCTTTCCATTAATATTGATGTATGGTATGCAACATACCGTTAGTAGCGCCGCAGTAGTCGTTCACGCACACTAACTTACTCACTATTACTAATGCCATTCGTCTAAAAGTCCTGATCGAGTTGTGTGAAAAAATATTTAAAAAATGTAACTTCACTTTTTTTTTTAATTTTCAGTGTCAGATACAGAATAGCCCCAATAGGTCTTTTCAAAATATACTTACCCTTAATCATAGTGCAGAATAACCCACCCGAAAAAAAAACCCTTAGAACTCTATATGGTTGTTACCACAATATCGAATGAAGACTGGTCCTGCAACTAATTAACCAAGATGATGTAGGCGGCCATCACTGATGCTGTGGGACGATGGATATACCCTATAATGTATGTTATCATAAAAAAAGAAGTCGCCAGGATTCCGCTGCAGCGACACCGTCCATTCCTCGCCAGCGTTTCACATCACCTACTTTAATCCAAAATAACTTCAAAATATTCTGTGAGTGACATAGTCAACGGCTAGGGTTTTGTGGTTGATAGCTTGTCATGTCATCGAAGATAAGTAGTGATGGCTTCCGCAGCAAAAATGGCGCTGCTGCAGTCGTCATCGAAGCGGACAAGCTGACCTGGAGTCTTCCTTCTGTGGAGCCTTCAATACGTGAGACCAGCACTTCGTTGGACAGTACAAGTTGTTCATGGCTGGTTTCTGCGCCTTGGATACGGCCAGGAAGTGTAAGCTAAGGCCAATTGCCTATTGTTTCTAATAAGGTAAATGAGCAGTAGTATAAAACGGTAGAAAAGAAGTACTCATAAACACGGTCTTCCAGTGAACGTGTTCCCTACCACGTACAACCTGGGGATCTTTAACAGGCGTGTTAATAAATTGGGCAATGCCTTTTTCGCCTGCCTTTCAGCTGACATGGCGCCTCTCCAAGCGTGATTTCGTGATTAAAAAATAATACCTAATACATATATACTTGACGAAACAAAAACCTGCATAACGAGCCCTGTTCGTAATCAGTGGTCCCCGTAGACCATGGATAGGGATTAGGAAGAACTTTCCAACTATCACCGTCCCAGTCATAATACAAAAATAATTTTGTTTAATGAATGCGGTATAAATAAAACAGTTTTATTTTATACTGGGCACCTAAACATTTTTCCTTAATTTTCGGAGATTTCAATAGCAAAATTTATAATTGCATTCACATCAAAACTTTGAAATTACGCAGTTATGTAAAATTTTATTAATTTATTTAAATTGGAAATTCGAAACATATGCAGTAAAAACATATTCTATTAATATCAACCCTGGACAGATACAAGACAATATTTTGTAACTACACACATAAATATAAATTAAAAATACTTTTCCAAGATATCCTCACATAGTGATTAACTAATATGAAATTTATGAATGTATGGTGTATCGGACCCTAAAATAAATGTTTGAGTACGCCTGATATTTGTATATGTCTCTTGTCATTGGGTAATTTATAGTGTGTGTTTAAAATTTTGTTAAAATACCAAGTACCATTTAGATACAATAAACATTGTTACAGACAAACAGACAGACAGACGGACGCATGGTATATTTTAAAAGGCCAGTTTGCCAGCATAGCTGGCTACAGGGACCTAAAACCGCACATTTGCACTCTCTTTCATGGCAAAAACAAAACACGGATATAATTGGCTATTTTATTTGTTAAATTTAAAACAGCCACCTCGCTAACGTAAATAAATTCGGCATTATTCCCGGCAGAGATCAAAGCTCGGCTTTTGGCCTAGCTAAATATTTTCATTATTTTTCGTGTGTTTTATGGAGTTTCCGCCCTGTGGCACTCGGCGCTCGTTCGCATAATCACCGGGGTTTAGCCGTAAAATTTAAGGGGTTAATTATTACCAGGTGCAAAACTCTGTGGGTTTTATCAGGCCTTTGACACCAGCGAAGGGGGATGTCCCAGTTCACAGTGAGGTCAGTTCAATACCTGTCTTCACATGCTTAATAATTATTTAATCTTTATCTTTGAATGTACAAATGTTGGCTACAAGCAATTGCCTCCCGCAATAAGTTCCCTTTCTACTTAACCAGAACTACACATATCCTGTATTTTTCATATTTTGCAGCTAGTTCATTCTCTCACTGCTCTTGCAATCTCTCTATGATATGACATGAGAAGATTTCATTGATAATTTATCAGCGTCGTCGGCTCAGTGGTTGCGGTGTTCTGTATTCGATTACCGAAGTTAAGCACTGCCGAACGCGGTCAGATCTTGGATGGGTGATCGCTTGACCGTTGATGCTGGTCGTAGTTCGGATTCCACGTTAAACTGTAGGTCCCTTCCCTCTCCTTACATGGTGGTAGGGTAATACCCGCCCCGGTTGGTACAACCGCACTGAACGAAGGTCGGTCGAAGTGGTTATGAACATTGTTCGTGTTTTCCGTCCAGTTCAGTGTAGCCGGCTAGAATTGAGGGAAGTGATGACATGGCACCACCTACATAACTTAGGCTGACATCACTGGTACCAGAAGAACTGGTGCATTAGGTGTTGTAGCCAATCGTGTCAGTTTTCATAAAGAATAAAGAAAGATTTAGTCACCCTTCCACGGTTACCAACCGGCTTGGAAGTGGGTTTCCTCGCGGATTTTTCCTTTACCGAAGTGTCAGCACTCAGCAGCCATTGCACAAATTCTAAAGTTAAAAATAGTGCACTCTCACTGGGGATCGAACCCGCAACTCCAGCTTGGGAGGCGAGCTCTCGCCTGCGCGGTTAATCTGCTATTCTACCCGTATTACACAATGGAAATTTTTCCACACGTATGAACAGTAATTCCATGGTGCCGTTTCTGAGCGTTACTGCATACAGATTTATTTCTGTGGCTTGCGGTAGCTTGTTAGCTTAAATTAACTTGTCACAGTTTTAAAATGGGCCTCCGGCTTCGCACGAATACCTGGTTATTACACGGACAAATTACTTCGTGATAAAATGTAATAATTTCTGGGCATTACGTGTCGTGTAGTGACATGTAATGAATGTTCAAATATTTCGTTTGTTTAAATTTGTTACGTTTTTATTAATTCTGACTTAATTATTTCTAATCCGATGGAAAAGTCATGTTTAAATCTATAATCGAGACTTTTAGACTCGATTTGAGAACCCCCGCGCGTTTGAGAACCCAGCGAAACTAGTGGTCCCCCACTAGTTTCGCTGATCTGTGGATATCATAATACGGTGTCATCTAAGTACGGTGTCCTCAAACTGCTGTATCATGAAATTACGGAATTCTAGAATAAAAAATATAGACTTTTCTGGTTAGCAGGAGGCGGACTTATTGCAGGAGGTAATCTCTTCCAGTCAACCTTTATACACCACAACACATTCGTATTGTTAGTGTATAGGATTCCTCACGGTGCTTTCCTTCACCGAGGTGCATCGTAATTTTGCACATAAATTTTAACCGAGTTTTTAAAATCCACAAAAATTGTGCTCATACCAGGTCTCGAACCCACGACCTCTCGAGTAAGAGGAGTGCGCTCACCAACTAGGCTACTCCGCAAGATGGTATAGTTCCATTGTATACGCATTTGAAAATTTCAGTGAATGGTAGTGGTAGTGGTCAATTGAGAATGGTAGTAATTTTCTGTTTCTCTACCGCACTGAATAAAGTTCGGTCGAAACGACTAGAGTCCAGTTTTGCGTAGAAGGTTCGGTTAGGGGAAATTGCTGATATGGCAGAAACGCAATTCTACAAAATGTATCAAGCAAGGCTGACATCACGAGTGCAGTGCAGAGCATCAATACAGCCTTCCATATCACTTTTCGAAAAAAAAAATTGTGGTTAACCATTTGTATAAATCTTCCATTATGGTTTCTATAAAAAAAATACGACTACAAAAATTATAACGACCAGTAGTAAAACTGACAATACAAGAACTGTACACATTTACATAAAAAATCCCGATGTAAGAATAAAGAAGAAAGACCCAAAACCTCGGGGCATAGATTAGCATAACAGAGGAGACGATTTCTAAAGGGTTGTCGACTCGACCACTCGATTCAGAGTTTAATTTTGTTATGCTGGAGGTACGGGGCGGGCGTGACGGGAAAACGGAATGCAAAATAAATAATACGGGATTGGTTGGAGCAGCATTCTGTGGAAGTTGCTTCTACGTGCTCAAAATGCGTAGAGAAATAAGCCAATGAGCACAGTTTTCGGCGCCACAGTAGCTTGCGATCAGTAGAGAAACTCAAAAGTCGATTTTGTTGAAGATGGCTCTTAAGTACCTAATATAAAAATTCAAAAAGTTTTACCACATATAATAAAAAAGAGGATCGATTTGTCTGTAATACGATATTCCTATTCCTCTCACGTAAAACCTACGAACTTGACTTGTTAGTAAACATTAATTGTGAAGACACCACAAATCACTTTGTTTTATTTGTTTTTGGTTAAGATTTCATCGGATTTCTTAAATTTTCCAATATGATTTCATAATGTCACGCGATCAAAAACGTCCGGCACATGCCCACGTTATTCACAGGTTTGAAATTGCCACACAAACGCAAACGCAAAACGGAACTACTCGCAAATGCATAGGTACGTACATAACTATGAATAGTCACTTTCATTCAGTACAGCCTCTTTTGCGTTAATTTATGCTTAACTTATGCTTCTTTATTGTCTGATGAGTCACAGACTCGTGATCGAAATTTATTCGTGAAAATGTAATTATCAAGACATAATTAAAGTTTTGAGTAAATTTTTTTTTTCATTGTGAAGTGATAATAAACAGACGGGGATAATTTTGAAACACATTTTTTTAAATTGTTATTGTTGCTGAATTTTCGCATTATTATTTCACAAATGGGTACAATGTGTAACGAAACTACATACCAGTAAGTAGAAGAATTCAGTGATAGGTTTTCAGCTGTAAACTGGCCCGCGGCGAACTGTACCATGCCGTTTGAAGTCTTAGAAGTTTCCTTACTGTTCATTCAACTTGACTGTGATTTAAATCTGCGTTTCCGCCAATAGTGTAGGTATGTACGTGTACAACTTCTGCGAAACTTTCCCTTATGGCTAAAGTTGGGAAAGTCTTTAATTACTCTGTCGGAACAACAGGAAAGACCCGGTTAGTTCGGCCATCTTAAACACGTTATGGCATTCCAACGACCGTTGAGTTTGATTTGTTCTCACTTTCGGAGATATTAAATTGTTGTTTCGACTTGCGAAGTCGCGGATCGGGAAATGAGGCTTTCAATCTTAGAGACTTCGAGGAAAATGGTAAGAGTAGTTATTAGAAATAGTTGAGGCGTTTGTGGTAAGAATTATTGTAGAATTTAATTTATATTCACAAGTCAACAGTGTATTCCGTGTGGGGCCGGTACTTAAAAGAATGACCCCACTGCATCTCTTCCCATGCATGTCGTAAAAGACTACTAAGGGATAAGGACAAGATGCCGTTCTAAAGGGCGACAGGCTCGCCACCTCTCACCTTGGCACGGTACTTTTACCAAGTCAAGTAGGTGGGTCTTCGTGACTTACATGCTGCTTGATATCTTGTCCGAATAACTTGTGAAATGTGGTGGTCGGTGTTGTGCTGTAAGTTACCGGTGTTCTTGCAGCACAACACTGATTCTTACCCCAGCGTGAGTGATATGTATGTATGTATGTATGAACAGTAGACATCAGTCCGGCAAAAACAATTCGCTGAGAATTGTTTCGCGAGGCGAGGTCTATTTGGTTGCTTCAATTTAGCGCCTATATTTTCGCCGTATATTTAGTTCGAGCAGAGCTAGGTAATGTGTAAAGGGAATGCAACATTTTTCTTGTCTGCTATCTTTGTATTCATCCCACTGCTGGGAACAGGCCTCATTGATTGATACGAATTATTCTTTCATCTTTCGTCATACACTTCGACATTGATAAACAGGCTTGCCTCACCGTTTTTTTTTGATCCACACCGTGTTAGTAGAAAAGCCGAAATTCAAAATTAAAGTAGCTATAAATATGAATCTTAGACAAAGTAAATTCGCGAAGTATGACTCGACTAGGGTTAAAAAATTGTTTGTCTGTTTATCTGTTTGTCCGCACATCTCTTCCTAAACGGTTTATCCGATCGGTCTGAAATTTTCTAGGTTTATTCTATGTGTCAATAGCTCACCACACACACCACTTTTCAACTACCTAGAAGAACAGGCAAGGAACTTCGCTGTATTTTTTCATAAACAGGCCGATCGGACTGAAATTTTGTCGGTTGATTCTATAAGTCAATAGCCCGGTAAGGGGGAGGCGGGTTTTTAATTACTTACTTATTCGGCTAGGGTCAAAAACTTTTAGTGTCTTTTTGTTTGTCAGCAAAACTCCTCGTAAATGTTTCCGCCGATCGGGTTGAATAGTAGTTTCATTTTATATCTCAATAGCTCGCCACACACCAATTTTCATCTTACTAGAAGAACAGGCAAGAAACTTCTTAGAAAAAAAATCAACTTCCTTCACAAGTATCGCGAAGCCTGTTACCGCAACACTCGCGTATATTTACCTTATAATGATTATTTTTTTTGTCAGAAAAGAGTTACCTCACGGGTGGTCCCATTTGGTTTATATCTCTTGATGGACTCCGAAGATGGGAACTCCTCGATAACAAGCAGAGCATGCATCGAGATTGAGTTGGTGTGTTGAAGGGGGTTGCATTAGATACCGGCGGGTAGGATGTGGTGTGATAGAGGTAGTGAGGGCGGGCGAATATGGGGAAGGTGGGAGTGAGATGGGGGAAGGTAGGGGAAGTGGGGGAACATTAGGGAAGGGGTTTGTGGAATTGGGAGAGCGATGGAATTGAAGGAAGGTGGAGGAGAGAGTTCGGGAAGGGGGTAAAGTGGAGGAATGGGGGGGGGGGGGAGGTAATAGGAAAAGTGGGTAGAGGCTGGTGAAAGTGGGGACCGTGGACGAGTGGGTAGGAAAGGTGGGGGGAGATGGGAGAGATTGGTGAAAGATGGTGGAAGTTGATGTAGATGGGGGAATGTAGGGAATGGGGGTCCGAGGAGGGCGGAGGGAGGGCGGAGGGATGGTTGGTTAAGGTGAGGGAGGGGTGAAGGTTGTACTACTAAGTAGGTATAGAAAAAGTGTGTCCTTGGTCACGAACAACTAAAACACTGAAAATTAAACAAAAATAAACGACTGAATTCAAATTACACAAAAGTGAAAAATTATTTTATAAAAAAAATTACGGCTTTTTTAAGTCAGTGTCAGACATACCTTCTGTTTGATAGGTATGATGGACGTATATACGTAAAAATGAAATTAATAACTTTAAAAATAAAGCATTTATAGCCACTCGTACAAAATAATGATTTCTTTAGCACCGACTTAAAAAAAATATTTTGTATATTTGAATGTTTTGAAGTCGGTTCTATTTTTTTTTACATCTTTCATAGTGGAACTCTTTTTAAAAGCATGATACAGTGTTACAAGTGTCTTTGTTTTTTTATGGAAACCGCCATGGGATGTTATACCGCGCACAATGTAAACCACCTTTTCCAGGTCGAGGGGAGGGCCGGGAGGGGAAATTACCCGTGGCAAATATCTATCTAATTCACATCAGATGGGTGTCTTAGACGTCGTTTAACAATTTAGTAACGATATAATAGCTGCTTTGCTAGAAACATTACTCACCAATTTCGCCTGGGCGGTAATGGTGTCTGGCCGGTCTCAGCACGACATCCCTCACAGCTCCCAGCAGCCTCAGCGAGGAGTGCGACCTCCTGGTGCAATCGTCCACTCCTGCGCAGCCTACGGTCGTGTGCAGCGTGCACACCCCGGGGGGCGCGGAGGGGATCTTCAGCGGGACTATGCCGTACCCTGGTGGACAAGGCAACACCTGATTAATAACTTAGACTCTATGCATCACATTGTTCACCGCGTTAACAACCCCGAGGTAGCGTTATCAGTTATTAGGTAGTTATCATCAGCGTCGTTGGCTCAGTGGTTGCGATATTCAGTATTCGATTACCGAAGTTAAGCAATGCCGAACGCGGTCAGGACTTGGATGGGTGACCCTTTGACTATAGGTCCCTTCCCTCTCCTTACATGGTGATAGGGTTAAACCCGCCCGGATTGGTACCACCGCACCGAGTGAAGGTCGGTCGAAGCGGCTATGAAACATAGTTCGTGTTTTCCGTCCAGTTCAGTGTAGCCGGCTGGAAATGAGTAAAGCGCTGAAATGGCACCTACCTACATAATTCACCAAGGGGTTTAGGCTTACATGGTTCCAGAAAAACCCGTGTGAATTTCAATAAAAAATTAAATAAAAAATCTCGGAACTTAGAAACCCTGGAACTCAACAGGGACACTGGATCCTTATGGATGTTATATCGCCTGTACGGAGAGTGTTTCAAGGAGCTGCACGACGCAATCCCTCCGCCCCCATTCTACCATCACTACACGCGCTTCACTGAATTGCTTGTAATGTTAAAATAGTTTATCGTACACCCATAGACAATAGAACTTTATACAAAATAAACATAATTTGCTTAAAAAAAAGAAGAATTAATGTATGCTTAACTAGACCACGGCTGCGCTCGTATTATAATATTTTATTAAAAAAAATAAAACTTCCATTTTAGGGATTTCCGTTTAAACTACATTTCGGGATTTCTTTTTTCTAGTAGGTAACTATTGGAAATATATAGATTTTAATAATTTCACTTTATAGCCTTTTGAAAATAAGCGAAAAACTAGTGATACTTATTTTTTTCTATTGAAACTGACACGGATGGCTACATCACCTAATGAACCAGTTTTCTGGTACGAGTGATGTCAGCCTAAACCTTGGTGACTTATGTAGGTAGGTGCCATATCAGCGCATCCCTCAGTTCCAGCCGGCTACACTGAACTGGACGGAAAACACGAAATATGTTTCATAGCCGCTTCGATCGACCTTCATTCAGTACGGTGGTACCAACCCGGGCGGGTTTAACTTTACCACCATGTAAGGAGAGGGAAGCGACCTACAGTTTAAAGTGGAATCCGAACCACGACCAGCGTCTACGGTCAAGCGGTCACCAATCCAAGTCCTGACCACACCCAGCATTACTTAACTTCGGTAATAGAATACTGAATATCTCAACACTGAGACAACGACGCTGATATACACAGGAGGTAAAAAATCTTAATGAACAAGAACATTTCTGTACGTTCCTCGATTTATAATTTGTTTAACTCTAAAGCTCATCCTCGCTGGTGGAACTTTAAAAAGCAAGAGAGATCAAACGAGTGGATCTCAAGACATGGACCTACACTGCAGTCTTCTCAGGAACACATTAGCGGAGACACACTCGACTCACGTCATCAGACTTGACGCTTCTTAGGTGTAAAATGTAAAGATCAAGCAAAATCAAACGAAAAGGTTGGAAGAACTAACACGCAAGGCTTCTTCAGTTAAAAGTTTAAAGGGACTAATACGTTGTTCCTTGCAATCTGAAGAAAAACCAGCCGTGCCGGTTCACTATAAAAAATAAATGGAAATTTTCAAAATATTATAATATCTAAGTCCTAAACTTTAATAATAAATGCATTATACCTCTATATGTATCTCTTAGCTAAATACTGCTTTTGTACGGGGTGGAATAATAGTACATATAAATGCGAAAGTGTTTTTCTAAATTAATTTGTTTATTGATTTGTCATTCTTTCACGCGATATCGGTGCAACGGATAGACGGGGTTTTTAGCATAAATATAGTTCACGAACCGGAGAGTGCATAAGAATACTTTGATTGTTCACGAGTACGTCCGCGTGGAGTTTAATGCGGGCGAAGTCAAGGGTTAAATTAAATATAAACAAAAGTAAATTGATATAGACATAATTTAAGTAGAACCCCACTGGGAGCACAACATTTATTACGTTAGAATTTGTGCTAAAATGGCTGCTGACACTCCGGTGAAGGATAAAATAGTGAGGAAACCCACTTCCAAGCCGGTTGGTTACCGTGGAAGTGTATGACTAAATCCTCTTATATCATGTAAGTGAGAGAGGCCTGTACCCAGCAGTTAGGAGATAAAATGGCTGCAAAAGAAGAAAAGAAAGAAGCAAGAATATCTGTCGAGTGTGTCTCAGATTCGCTCGTTCCGCCCGGGGCGCGCCGCCGACACGGGCTATAAAATTCTTGGAGCGATTCCAAATGAAGAAACGAACTAAAAGACAAGCAGGAATGGACGAAAGCG
Source organism: Adela reaumurella (assembly GCA_009867175.2). Lineage (NCBI taxonomy): Eukaryota > Metazoa > Arthropoda > Insecta > Lepidoptera > Adelidae > Adela > Adela reaumurella. The sequence continues at coordinate 13,338 of WYDE02249656.1, forward strand.
AACAAAGGAAGGGAGGGGAGGCATATATAGTACATGGGGATCTACCGGCGCACTCGCACTCGATGGATCTAATCATGCTATAATTCGATTCGTCGACATTTTCTTGTACTATGTTAAATTATGTATCCATGGGCTAGATCGTACTGGATCGATCGAGACTGGACACGCCGGTAGGCTCCCAGGTAGAAATTAATAACTTCCAACCATTACTTCCATTAATAATCCAACTTGATAAATACTTTATAAAAACACAAAAACTAGTAGTAGGTATATTACATCACATTAAAATAGTAAACACAAATTTAACCGAAATTTTTCAAATGTGGAAGATTTGTGCGCACACGTATTAGAGAACGCACGGTCTCTCGATTAAGAGGCTTGCACTCTGAAACCAAGATACTTTTTATTTCTTTTATTGAAATTGTAGTCTACGCCGCAACCTGTAGATGTAGACGCTGCTTGATTAAAAGATATATGGTGTTATCTTTATCTCTGGTTATCTGTGGTCAACTTTGCGCGTCTGTGGAACTCGCTGCCGCCAGCTCATGTCCGTCTCTCAGCAACCATAGGATCATTTAACCTATTAAAATCTGAATTTTAAATAATTGTAGACTTTTGTTATTAGTTTGTATATTCATGT
>WYDE02249765.1:0-13974 GCA_009867175.2 Adela reaumurella
AATATATAATTAGAGTACATAGTTAGGTTAGTGATGGTTGAACGTCGCTGAACGAAGCCGTGCTGCTGTGATAGAATTTGTTCATGAAATACTGGATAGATAGACTGATGTACTAACCTTTCAAAAAGCTTCGACAAGGCGGACAATATTGATATGGGTCTGTAATTTTGAACTTCATTCTTGCTACCATTCTTAAAAACTGGTGTGACATTGGCGGTTTTCCAAATGTCTGGAAACACGCCGTCTGAGATACATTTATTGAAAATTATATACAATGGGCAGGCAATAGTATCGGCAACCGCCACCAGGAAAAAGGGCTCAATTAGGTCAGGACCAGCACCCTTATTTATATCCAATTTTTTAATTTCTCTAAGGATTGTATCAGAACTGAAGTACAAGTGATGCAAAGAAATATTATTGAATGTAGTATCATTGGGCTCCACCCACGAATCAGGATCCAATGTCGATGGCTCATAAACGGATTTAAAAAAATCAGAAAACATTTTGCATATCAAATTAGGATTATTTGATGGTTTTATTTGAGGATGTAATGTAAAATGTATATAATTTGTGTAAATAAATGAAATAATAAAAAAAAAGCTTAAATGAAAATGAAGGTTACCTTTCATGCGTGATGGGTGGACGTCAAAATTTTTAACCTTAATTAAAATTTATAAATCTTTTTAAAATCAAATACATTTTATTTATAGTGCAAAGATTTTTATGAAAATCACGCATCCCGATTTTCACTGGTGTACACGACCGTCACTACCTCTGCGCAACCCAACACCTTGAATCCCCCAGCGGGAGTCAGAAACCGGCCCCACTTCCACCGCCGTCGGGGTCCAGCGCCTCTGTGGCGCGGTTTGAGGCCTGCGGGCAGCAGCTCGCATCAGGCCTCCGCTGTCGCCAAGACCAGTGCGCTCAACCTGGCGATACGCGCGCGATCAACAACAGCAGGAAAGATGCCGTGCGACGTCGCCCAGCAGCCAGAGGATGCAGAGCTCTCCGAGACGGGGGTGCTGGTGGCCTGCGACTGGTACCTGCCAGCCACGCGTCAGCCGCTGCCATGTCGCCTGCGTGTCTACCACCACCTATAAGTCGAAGCTTGCTCCTGTCCTCACAGAGAACTTCGCCACTTCAGCCTGCCCTCGCCGGAGAACATGGACTCCAAGGGTGTCTCCATATCATGGAGGCGTCCATCTCGTCGTCGGCGGAGTATTTACCCTGTTTATTTTTTTATTGTTACAAAGTTTAAAATATTTTTAATATATACAAAATTAATTTTTAGAATATAATAGGTGACAATAAAGAGATAATAATAATAACATATACCTGTGCACACTCGTGTGCGCTCCACACGCGCTGGTCGGGCAGGCCCTGGTGCTGCGCTGGCGGCAGGTCACGGCCGGGCAGCGCGTCCCATATAAGGGGTGTGGGTGCGCGACGTTTCTTCCAGAGGTTTTCCATCGACAGAAGATAGCGGATGTCATCCCCAAACAGTTTGCTGAACAGTTTTTCTGCGTCGTAGTTCGTTTCCGCAGCCCACGTGCGTGTGCTTTTGCGTTCTACGTTGCCTGCAATAATTGAAACAAGAAGATGCAATACTACATTCATCCTATTTACAAAGACATGGAATCAAACGGCATGTCTTACAAGTACGCTTATTATGGCGAAGTATGTATTTAATGCCAGAGTGTTCCTTCCATCAGAATCTGCCACTAATGGATGAGCTGGAGGAACACATAAGAAGAAAACCGACCAGTTCAGCACCGTGGCCTGATGGAATTCCATATATAGTGTATAAGAAGTGTCCTGCTGCATGGAAGCATATGATGAACATTATAAGAAGGATTTGAACTTTTGGCCCCATACCAGGAAATTTTGGTAGAGGGATTTTCGTACTCTACCAAAGAAAAATTCTAAAACCATGCGGCCAATAGCATGAAGAAAAACTATTTCAAAATTCGTTTTCTCTTTTCTTCAGACCAGAGTGTCGCAGTTCCAGTTCCAGTGGCCAGTTCTTGCTAATGCGCCATGGTTCATAACTAATGATGAAATACATAAACTACTCAAAATTCCAACAGTAACTGAGGAAATAAAGCAGTTTAGTTGTACATATAAAGCAAGGCTACAACAACACCCAAATCAAATTGCAGGCAAACTGACTACCAAAACTTACGAGAATCGCCTCAAACGACACGACATACTGGAGCTGGCCACAAACTGAATCCAGCTGAATATGGAGAGGTTCTCGCGGGAGTTCCTGCTCATCCTGCCAAAACTACTCCAAAACACCTGCTCATAGTAAATTGACTGATCGCAGATGGCTCCAACAAAAAACAAAAAAAAAAAACAAAAAATGTTTAGCATAGTAGGTATCTGAAAAATTAACGAAATGTCAACAATGGTCATATAAATTCAATTCTGCTTAACACATTTGTAGGTATATGCGGTGTAAAAAAAACACATTTACCTCTAATACTTTCAAGCGGCCTCAAATAAGACCACATTGTCAAAGAAAACATTTAAAAACACATGAATTTCAGTTTTCTGAAGTTAGAGCTTCATCACTGATATAATTTTCACCACAGTAATTTTTTTCTTACTGAATGTGGGTCTGAGATGAGACAACACTGGGTCTGATGTCGTCATCATCAGGTGCATCACGTCTTCGTTCGTGGCTACTCAGCTGCACTTTCTCGAATGTTGTAGTTGATATTTTTTTGTAATCTTTGTTGCGGCATTCTTGGGCCTCCTCCGGCAAAGTACCAACCGGAAAAATACAGCTTTTCATTATTGCCTCTCCGTGGATGAGGACTTTGTGTGCTGTAGTTGGCATGTTGTACCAATCGTATAGTGCCACAAACCTGTTGGCCGTCTCGATGCAATACTAACCGATTTTTTTTAATTCATCTTTTCCTTGCATGTGATTGCTTCGAACATTACGCCAAACCTTTTTATTATGTCTCCATTCAAACTGGTGATATCGGCGATCAGGGCTGGATTGGCAAAAAATATTTTTGACGTATTTCCTGAATTTGTCGTGCCTGCTCCTTGCTTCACAGTATCGACATGTATACCCAGTCTGTCCCTCAATTCTCCTTTAATGTACTCTTTTGCGCTTCCCTTATGGGCCGAGTATCTTCATCTACCCGCCTTCGCTCAAATTGCAGATTGTACACCACATGCTGAAGACATTCCATGAGTGTGATGCAGGGGTGACAAACTAATTTGAGTGCTTCTTCATTTGTTGGTCTTACTTGAAACTCCTCAATCTTATTCCTTTTCGAGGTCGTAGGTCCACAAATAAAACACGAAGATGCAGCCAGTGTTTTTGTCACGGATTGAGCCGTCTTTCCGTCGATCATTGAGTAGATGAACTCTAATTTAACGTTAAATGTGCGGTGGCCTATAGTCACCACAGTCTCCCCTACATATTCATATTCAATTTCCTCGTCGATGTTTTTCTTTTCATTGCGAATAACCTCAGGTGTCTCCTTGACATACGCGAATTGTATCTAGTGGTCTACAGTATATTGTCGAAGAAGGGCGATCATTTTCCCATACTGATTTGTTTATGTCTTCTTTTGCAGCCATTTTATTCGCCCCACTGCTAGGTACAGGCCTCTCTCATTTACACGTTATCAGAGGATTTTAGTCATACACTTCCACGGTGTCCAACCGGCTTGGAAGTGGGTTTCCTCACGATGTTTTCCTTCACCGGTGTATCAGCGGCCATTTAGCACAAATTCTAAAGTTCCTGTGCTCCCAGTGGGTATCGAACCTTCACATCCAGCTTGAAAGGCGTGCTCTTGCCCGTTCGGCCAATCAGACACCATGTCTTATGTCTGTTTATGTCTTATCTTTGTGAAAATTTCAGTGGCACTAACTAATGAGGTCTTGAATAAGTGTGATTCCAAAATGTTTTGTTCTGCATACTGCATTTGGTATTTGCCTTGGCCCGGAGCTCCATCACAACCCCATTTCATGTATAAAATGAACGCGTCTCCTTCAGTTTTCTCCAAATCTTGCTCGGGCGGAGGCGGCGCGGGCGTGTTTCATGTTTTTAAGCATCAACTTATATATATAACCTATCCCTATCTGTATCTCTACATTGATTCTTTCATTCGACTGAAAACTGAGACTAGTGTCGAATGGTATTGTTCAAAATAAAGAAAACAAACAACTGGTTTTCTTATCTTTATTTTCTATAGAAATACTGGTACATTGAATTATCAACTTACATACTTAATTATTATTCCAAAATATCAATCCACTTTCGAAATTTGTGAATACATTTTCCCAGCACTAAACGACCTTCAAGCATTCGTGCCCCGCGGATTCCGATGTATGGTCATAATCAAAGAGAATAAGTGGTGTTACAGATTCAAGCAGAATGGCAAATACAAATCTGTCATGTTGGCTTTTGAAGATGACGTGACGGCAATAACTATAAACCCCACATAGTATCAGCAACTTCTAAATATGGTAAACGCTTTTTGTGAATCGAATGGAACAAGGTAGGTAATGAAAGAAAAACCAGCAAAATGCTACTGCCTAAGCCTAGGACCACGTGGTACAAAATTTACGTCTTACGACCCAAATTTGAAGATTAAACTTGTGAAGGCTACTGTTTGAACTTACATAGCAAGGTGTCACGATGCTTCCTTGTGATGCAGCTGGTGATAATAGTATTCTTTATAATTTGCCTTACAGATTGGCAGTGACATCATTCAGATTTAAAATTTGATCTGAAAAAAAAAACTTAGATCTGGGATGGGCTGTCACTGCAGGAATTCTGCTTGAAACCACAAGAAAATTTTGGTCGCTTAATCAGCCTTGTATCAACATAACATAAGATTCTATAATTCTCGCCTTTTCAATTTCAATGACAGTTAATAACGGTAAAAAATTTGAATTATGTTTATCCTACCCACTGGGAAGTGGGAAGTAGGTGGGAACCTACCCACAAATATGAGTTACTTGAAAAGACTCAATGGGGGCACAGCTCCAAGAAGAACAACTTTGAATTCGCATAAAGCCTTCACATCCACTGCAACTACAGCCAAAATCGCCCGGCATTGCAATATTCTTACACCCGCGCTTTCGGTTAAAGGAAAACTACGAATCCTCGTTCATTGTGTGACAAAGTGCAACCGACCCCAACCGACGCTCGTCCGGCCTGGAACGATACAGCTGCGTGCGAAGGAAAGGGGGCACAGGACACCTTTCGGAAAGGTGAAGGAGGGACGGCGCCCGAGTCGCCGGCACGCAGAACCAGGTGTGTCACCCAATCCTTTTTTCCCCAACCATATAATTTTCTTTTGTATTTGGGTTACGAGCATGTAATATGAGAAGTGTTCAGTGAACTATTTATCGTTGCTGGAGTTTCTAATTTCCACGCTGGATTGCAGTTTATATTCTCTTCTTTGGGCTGCATTATGCAGGTGAGTCGACGCTTCTGTCGACACTATTTCAAGAGATTCCATTCTCACGTAAAAAGACCTCTTGCCTACGTGCTAGTGTTCACGATCTTATTTTCTATTCGAGCAAGGTCGTGAGGAAAGCACACTGATTCCTATTGTTTCACAGTGCTAATTGAGGTTTTCTCACTTTTCGTAGCTTCCTCTGTGAGGAGGATGAACAAGACGCAGAACCTTCCCCTCTGAGATGGAGAACCTCCCTCTGTACCGTGATACCTTTGTAAAGCCTGGTGAAAAAGTGAAGAGAGCACAGCAAAGGCCCTATTCTATACTGGGAGTTGCAACAGACTGGATGATTTATATGGATACACGTGAGAAACATTACCAGATCCCTCTGGATATATGCGCATCATCTCTGAGACCGGATATCCTCATATATTCAAAATCTACATGACATGTGATATTAGTGGAGTTGACAGTCCCGTGGGAAACAAATATACCAAAGGACCACGAGTTCAAGACATATAAATACTGTCCTCTGACCAAATAATTCAGAGAGGCTACAGAACAGTACTTTACGCCGTAGAGGTTGATGCCAGAGGTCTACCAGCAAAATCGATACACAACCTTTCCAAAAAACTGGACCATTAGTGAGCTCTTATATGGAAAGAGTGTCGAAGGCGTCTCTCGCATCCTCGTACCACATATGAAAAGGGATGTGGAGGGAGTCACTGTGTTCAGATAGTGCACGTCAAAGTAATGGGTCAGACTTGCTGATGAGACCTGAATAGCCGGCCGAAACGGTAAGTCAACTATAAGAAATCTTGGTTGCCACCAATATGATTCTGTGACTTCCACCATGTCTTCAATGGGAAATGCTCTTGGTGAAGCCATTGCAGTGGTTTGTTTCTCTCTGATTTTAATACTTCAGTGTCCGTGAAAATATTATGTATACATGATACACATGAATCGGTCGATATAGTGTGTTCATGTATAGACTGAGCAAGAAACTATCCATTAAGTCTGATAATTCACGTTTCTCACATTTAATTAAAGGAAATTGTACGTTAAAGTTACCACACAAAATAATAAATTTATAATGTCCTACTGTTATTAAATTTAAACAAGCAAACCTCTAGTTTATCTGAAAAAAAAGTAAACTCATTGAAGGAGATCTATATACAGAAAGTATGAGAAAATTTTCAATTTCAACACAGCTAACTTCAAACTCTTTTTCAACTGACATTTTTACAATATCTGGCCTATTTTTAGCTCTCAAACCGTTTCTTACATAAATCATTGTTCCACCTCTTATGAAATTTTTTCTATGATAACTACTTATTACAGAATAATTTGGTATTTGCTGAGTAAGTAGTTCATGCGAGTCATTCCAAGATTCAGAAATACAAAATATATCGAGACGATTGTCTTATATGAATAGTAATAATTGCTCTTTACCACACAAACCGTGAACATTTTGATGACCGATTTGTGGATCATTATTTCAAATTTCCTTTTGTATATTTTCTTTATTATTTGTATTTATAGACACAGTACTAGGAGGAGATAATGCAGAAGGTTTTAAGCTATTACTCTACCCTTTAATTTAAAGGTTATTGCTGGACTTTGGTATAAAAAAGACCCGGTACTATCGCTTGTCGCACCGCTTTCCCTCATTTGATAATATAATTAATTTCTAATTGGATGTCCGTGAACAATAGTTACACTTATCAATTTGAGTAACAAGCAGTTTCATTCCTGAGGTTTTCCGTAGACCCCCTTTTGAGTATCTCGGTCTCGGGCTCTCGCCCCCAAAATGCAAAAGTCTATGTCGCAAGCTGGTTGAAGAGGTGCCAGGTGGCCCACAGGATGCAGTAGATAGGCTTGTGTGTTGCGGATGGTTCAGCCCAGGAACGTACCTTGTGAAGTGGCCTGGGAGTCTAACGCAGAGGAGCCAGCGTCTCCCGCGGCCTCAGGGTCGGCCGTGTCGGGGCTCACGTCCTGGTCGGGGTCCTCCTCCCCAAACAGCTGGTTGAAGAGGTGCTTGGCCCACACGATGCAGTGGATGGGCTCCGACGGTGTGTTGCGGATGGTGCAGCCTGGGAACGACTTCTGAGGCGCCTTCGGCTGGCACTCGTAGCACTGTGTCAGCTTTTTCTTTATCAGTTCCACCTGTGCAATGTTCTGACTGTGAACGACACATATTTAAATCTCCTGCTCATTCACGTTTATATGTATCTGGTTCACAAACAGGCAATAAAATGTACTATTCATATTTATGTACACACGGTGTTAAGTAAATAGGTACTACTACACGAAAAGGGGTGATTGACCACTACCTGAAACTGAACAACTTTAGTTCTACCACTTTTGCAATTGAGATCAAAAAATAAATAAATTTTATTTAAATAAATACTCTGAAAATGTATGGCAAATTTTTTTATGAAAAGCTGTTCAGTATCAGATATCCCCACAGGTCAGTTCAAAATCAGCTTAACACCGTGTATATGTCGCCGCCAACTGGTCAAGACCGCTTCCCAACTGAACGATTAGCCTCTTATGTACACGATATGAAATAGAAAAATTCATAAAAACAATTATTCAGCCCAGCCAGGATTTGTCTGAGTCTCCGGTTATAGTTGCCGGCGCGTTAACCAACTTCGCTACCAGGCTGACTGAACAACTCATTGAAATTCATGAATGGTTTCATATAGGTGTTTAACACAATCTCCGCGCTCAGGTTAGCTTACATCAGTCAACTATGAACTGTATGCTGTCGAAGCTAAAGTCTTATTTACTGTATGCTAAATACGACTAAAGTCTAAGAAATTCAGTTATATATATATATATATGTTTTGTATGTATTTATATGTTGCGCAAAGGCAACGTGGCAGCAACAATGTTTTTTTTTATATTCTTCATCATACCTAGTAATATTTAAAAAAAAATTGTATTTGGCTACCATAGATTTCCAATCTAGAAAGTATTAATAAAATTATTTTCTTAATTTTGTTTTCTTCATATTCTTTAATTTGTATTGTGACGGCGTCTTTCTTGTAATTTCACACATATGATTTTCCATGCAGCAGTCACACTGACACTAGCATTTTTTACAAGCTCACTCTATGCATGAATGCATGGAATCTGTTGAGAATGCCCTGATTCATAGAAAATAATATGATCAATGCATTTTGACATGATCAAGGTGTTGAGTCGTATGCAAACAGGTTGCTTGCAAAATAGTGATTGCGGTTTTGTCCACTGCAAAAATCAGCTTCACAGTTAAATAAAATGCACGAAATAAAATTTAAAACAATATTGAATTTTCATTTAGATGTACAGTGCTATCGTCTGAAAGACTTACACCACAAATAGAAAGAAATTCAAGATTTCTTTCTGTCATAATAACGCCCACCTTGGAGTAATAAAAACTTAGGAATTCTGTCTCTTTCCAATGTGATACGTTTGAATATATGTATGTGTACACACATGTTGCACTGCTGCAACTCAGCCCTTTGGGCACTCAAGCACACTCTGAATGCCAGGGTTGGTAACGTTAGTCATGTCGGTTTTTTCCAAGTTTACTTTTTATCTCCTGCACCCGAGTTTCTTCTTACATGAAAGGCCTTACATTATTCCTTAGCTATAATGAATTTTTTTGTTCTGGTGTTCGAGTGTTATACAGTTGGCAAGTAAGTATTGCAAATATCATTTGTAGGTTCAGTACTATAATGTTATTTTCATTACATTTGATTATGTACAATTGCCAGCATAAAGGGCGAATTTTATATGTTTGCCTTTATATAAAAATTTGTTTGAGTACCATTTACCAATCATACCATGTACCAGTACCATAATCTTGTATGTATTAAGGACGTATTTCGCATATATTCACCTTTTCATTAACTTATTTTTAACTATTATGCAAAAATCTGAACTGAATAATGGGAGTAATAGATACATTCGCTTGCATATATTTCTCTCATTTCTGTGCAACATATCATACCCTTCATATCATAGTATGAAGTTGAACATTCAGCCTTATTAACATTGAAAATATCACTTCACAACGAGATGCAGGTGTGCCCATTTTATACAATAAAGATCATAGAATTGGCATTCTTTTTTTCATTAAAAAGTGATTTTCGCCCTTATTTCAAAACATCGACGTTATATGTTATACAAATATGTATGTATGGATACTTTATTTTTGGTCATTCAACTCCGACCAACTAAACCGATATACTGAAATAGATCAACAATTTTTCTTTCTCAAAAATACAACTATTTAGTTGGTTAGATAGGATTTTTTTTAAAATTCAATTTATTTCTCATCACAACACTAGAAGCTCCCGCGGCGCAATCGTCCTCGCAGCATTAAAAAGAAAACATGTCATTTACGTACTTAATGTAATTAGAAAGCAGTTCTCTCTCTCTGAGATACGTCGGATAACTTCTTATGTATGACATATGATTACCCAGCAGAGGGGGAATAAAATGGCTGCAAGTATAAAATTTTGCGTCTCCTTTCATAGTTGGTACTTCAGTCTGGTACTTCAGTCTGAACAACGATACCTTCCCCTTCTTGGATTAGGCCGACTGATCGCGGGCTTGGCGGAGGCAAAGAAAGAGAAAGAAGACACGATAGATAATATCTCTATAGATGGATTAAGGCGGCTGCGATTATTATTTGTCTAACAAATCTTAATTTTCAAATAACTTTTTATCTAAAATTATAGGAATAAAAAACTTATATTATGTTGTATCGTAAAATTCGCCGACGCACCAAAGTAGTAGATATTGTACACCGGGCAGTGGGCTGGACACGTGAGCCGCAGGGATGACGGACGTTGGAGCACACGCGTCCTACACTGGCGACCATATGGCGACATAGGCGAAGTGTGGGAAGACCACCCGCTAGGTGGGACGACGACATCGGGTACGTCGCGGGCAAACGGTGGATTCGTGTTGCCGAATGCCGGGAGGATTGGAAACAAATTGGAGAGGCGTATGTCCAGCAGTGGACGGTTAAACGCTGATGATGATGATGTTGTATGGGATAAGGTAGTCTGCAAGCTGGAATTCAACTAGTTATTAAAAGAATTACACATTTCACTGAAAACTAGTACTCCTAGAAATGGCATTTTTCGCCACTTAACACAATAGGTAGGTAATCAAAAAGATTTGTTTAATAGTTTTATTTTGTTTTATTTTTAAATGAACAGATTTATCCAGTTGGTCCGTTAAGAATAAAATTTTGCCAAATTAAATATCTGATCAACTAGTTGGTTCGATTGAAACATGCCATTCTGCACAACTAGTTGATCGGTTAAGTTGGTCGGAATGGCAAGACCGTTTATTTTAACTGTAATACATGTTACCTGCACACGGAGTATATGCAAAAAAATATGTAAATGTATATTAATATTGTATATGAGGTGTCAGAATAGCCAGTCGGGCAAGAGCACGCCTCTAAAGCGGGAGGTGTGGGTTCGCTCCCCACTGGGAGCACAATATTTATAACTTTATAATTTGAGTTGAAATTGCTGTTGACACTCGGTGAAGGAAAACATTGTGAGGAAACCCACTTCTATGACGGTTGGTCACCGTGGAATTGCATGACTAAATCCTCTCTTATCATGTAAATGAGAGAGGCCTGTACCCAGCAGTGGGGCGAATAAAATGACTGCAAAAAAGAATATGTATATATTTCAGTATCCCATTGGCCTTTATTTTTCTCCTCATTCCACAACTGCACTATCCTTTATTCTTTCTCTTTTATTTCATCCCATCATCACCCAAGGTTGACTGTCAGAAAACGCTAACTATAGCGTTAAGTCTGACTTTTTGCTCTATCTATTCGTCTGTACTTCTTGTTTTAAGCGTCTTTGTGCAAATAAAGAATGTCTATATATTTAGAAATTTTAATCTAAGCCACATTCACACTATTGCCTTAGCTCCCTCGCCTTTCAACACCTTTAAAACACTTTCCGTCTCTAGTGAACCCACTTCCCAAATACTCAAGCTGATTACTTGTTCCAGCTTTTCGTCTCCTATTCTTACGTTGTACTCAGTGACTTCATCATCCCTCTCAAACACCATAACTTTCGTGATACTTGTATTTATTTCATTCCACTTTCGTTGCAAGCATTATTCATGGTTAAAGCTTTTTTCTCCAGATCATCGTCACATGAAGCGAACACAATTGCATCATCAGCATACAGCAGGCATCTTATCAAAACACTGTCTATGCTTAATCTGAACTCACTCTCTTTCAGTTCAGGATAGCTAGACAAACAATTGTCCCATGGAACAGCCATGGCGACATTACACAGTCCTGCTTCACACCTCGTGAGATCGTGAACAATTCTGACAATGTGCCATTATTCTAACACAGGTACTGATTTGAAGATATTTCAGCGCCCTTATCAGATGGCTTTCCACTCCATACATGACTTATGTCGCCCACAGATCATCCTTCCACACTCTATTGTAGGGCCTTCTCTAAGTCCACGAATGTGCAAATTATTTTATTATTTTTATTCATTATTTATTCATTATTATTTATTATTTCACTCTATTATTTTTAGCTAATACTTTTAAGGTTATAATTAGAGAGAAACCTGGTCTGTACATCCTCTACAATTCATAAATTTAGTTTGTGCATCCCAAATCTTATATTTCGTCGCCATTATCGCTCTTTCATCAGAATCTATGCATAAAGTTTGCAGATCGAGCTGATATGGGTTATGCCTCTACTACTTAGTTCTTACATTTACATAAACTACTGGTCTATATTTTATGTATCACTGTCTATGGAGTCAGAGAATAAGCGGCATCCCGCTGCTATACAATATGACCTAGATTCCTTCACGAGAAGTATGGTACACCTCACCGGTCAGCGTGACATTAACAGCCTTCTTCTTCAGGGCTGAATGTAAATTGGTGTCAGTCATTCAACTTATTTTAATAGTGTAAATACTAGTATAGAGCAGCATTCACATAGAGCAAATTCTATAAAACATATTTTTATGCAAATTTAATGCGAAACTGAAGACAGACCATTCTTAGTTCCATAATCTGAAATTCTTAATCTTCCGAAATAAAAAAAAATTCTAAAAAATTTATAAAAAATTCTTATCCATCTAGCTCAGTTCAACCGTATGAATGAATGCACACCGTATGCGCGTGCTAGTATGACTTGTGTCGGACACACGGGCAGCGCGCCGTACGGCGAGGAGCACGGTCAAATTTTATCATTTCATTCAAATTCGACACATATTTTCATAGGGGATATAAGTATTAAATGAAAGAAGAAAGAATCACCAACTCAATACAGTCATACTGAACGCACCTCGCATAATCAATGTTTCATCAGACCAGTTGAAAATATGTAATTTCCGGTGAGAATACACAATTTAAATTTTTTCAATATTGAAAGGTATAACACGTAAGGTATTATTTAGAAGGACGGATTTTTACAATTACCATGGATACAAAACATGCAGTGTGGAGCCGGCACTTAAAAGAATGACCCCACTGCATCTCTTCCCATGCATGTCGTAAAAGGCTACTAAGGGATAAGGACAATATGCCGTGCTAAAGGGCGACAGGCTCGCCACCTCTCACATTGGCACGGTACTTCCACTAAGTCATGCAGCAGGTGGGTCTTCGTTCCTTACATTCTGCTTGATAGATATCTTTTCCGAAAACCTTGCGAAACGTGGTGGTTGGTGTTTTGCTGTAATTCACCAGAGTTCTCGCAGCACAACACCGACTGCTCTGCACACCCCGATGGTCGGGATTCAGCGTGAGTGATATGTATATTTATGTATGTATTTACTCTTGAGCAACTACTGTTAAAAGCACGTCCGTCCCGTCCATATTTTAGCGACATCAAACTACGGTGTTGTTATACTACGGTAACACCAAAGTACAGAGAACGCGTTCTTTATTTGAACTTATGTAAAATTGCACACATTACCTACCTATCACAAAAGCTCAAAAAAATTATTAACTTATGTAAAATTTCACATACATAGTGCCTACCGCAAAAGCTAAATAAAAATTGTTATAACAAATAAAGCAAATTATATCGGTATATGTGTACTTATTTTGTTTCCAATAATCTCAATGCAGTTTTCAAATTGAAGGCGACCGCAGATCGTCTGTGCATAACGGTCCCGCAATGGCGAGAGCGATTTCTAACTGGCCTACTAACCAAAAAAACAAAACCGATCGCACTTCCTTATGTACTGATCAATAGAGTTGTAAATCACCGGAATATAGAGTGTTGCATTGTGGCCAGATCTACAGTTTTGGCGGCAGGCCATTGACACGAATGAAAAGACAGGTACCTGACGCAAAAGTGGAAATGCGTCAAGAATAATGCCGCAAGTAATGTATTTATGCAGAAGGGGCATCTACTAGTAGAAAATGTACTTTAGAAAAATATAGGCACTTATTTAAAAATATAAATAAATATAGACTTTTTCTGCTTAGCAGAAGGCGGACTTATTGCCGGAGGCAATCTCTTCCAGTCAACCTT
>WYDE02249876.1:0-13972 GCA_009867175.2 Adela reaumurella
TTCAACAACCGAGGTGAGCCAAATTAAAAATAGTGAATCAAGTTTAACATCCTTCGGTAATAGTTTAAAAAGTGATAAAGTCCCACGACTTTTATCTAATTCCCTTTAAATAAAAAGTTAACAGTTTTCATACAAACTAATTTATTAATTTAGTGTAAAATGGTCTAGGAGGCAGTGTAAATAAAACATGTGATTTTGTAATGAATATGATTAGGCTGGTCGTGTTCCTTATTTTTCGGCATCAAGAACATGTCGGTCTGGCAACTGGAGCCGTTGCGTTTAGAAATGGTAAGGACCAATGTGTGGAACAAGGAGACGCGTGGAAGTATGAGTTCGCATCGCGCGCATTCCCCTCGCGCATCGCCTTTGTGTTTACACTAGACGAAAACATTAATATTTATAAAACTAGACAATTTACAAAAAAACTTTATTATTTCCCAGAAAAACATGAGGATTGATGTAATAAATAAAATTTTACCTCAATTTATTCCCTTCGAAACTAATAAAGTATGATACCCTTGAATAGTTCTTTCTCGACAAATATCCCACCATCATTGAAATATTATAATTAAAACAATTAAATAACCTAATATTAATAAATTTAAGTTAAATTTATAGAATCCGCTGGCGAAATTAATGCACTGGCAGTTTTAACACCCTGTACTTACTATATAACACAAATAAACAGGGTATTGGGTACACAAATAAACAGGCTACTTTCAGCCAAGGTGTGACTTATACAGCTGCTCCATACATGCTGTAAAGTTATAAATAAGAATTGACCTCCGCACACATTTTCAAGTATACATAATACGGGCAAGTCAACATAATTTATTAATATAACTATAGAAATTCATAATAGCTAAATTTACAATAATTTGCATTTTCCCTACAATATTTCATAATACACACGGAGACGACGGTATTGAAATACTTGTATAGCATGACCAGAAATATAAAAACCCTCCTCTGAGGGAGACACATTTACTTTTCACTTGGCAACAAAATGAACCGGGGGCCTACTATGGTAACTGGCAGCAAGCATGCGAGATATAAAGACTGTGTGAAATAATTATATTCGATAATAATTAAATTCAATGAAAGTCTTCCTCAGAGTTCCGGCGAGTGCGCTAGATACATTACGGGATTTTCTGTATGACCGGATACCTACCATAAATACCTACAACTTGTAGGTACTTAATGTAACAAAAATAGCTCGTCAACTAAACAGGATTATACACCATAGTAGGGCTCCAGCTGACTTTGGCAGCAAACAAAAGTGACGTTGACATTTAGCGCTGGTGTTGCAAGTGAAATATATTAGTTTGTTTGATTTTCCGCAATATGGTGAGGCACACTATATTTACATACTGCTACCTATTGCATAACTTAATTTAATTTCCTTTATTTACATTTAAAATCCTATTACATTATATACAGTAAGCTTATAACGTAATAAGTTATAACTCGCTATTACGTTATAACGTAAGCTATGTACAGACATAAATCTAACTACATACATATACAAGCTGTAACGGAAAAATAAAAGGAGATTCCATGGGTGGCGGTACAAAACCCAGGCTTAGGTCGGACGCAAGAGACAGATACCACTGACATATACTAGCATTGCCTTCGGACTGTCTTCTGAATCTGACGTTTGACTCATCTATCTAGCAAAAGTACCAAGTTGTTCGATAGGCACAATACTTACACGTACTTATTCTAGGTGTCACTGACAGCACCCTGTCCATGGCTTACATCGGGTCCGAGTATTGGGGCGGGAGGAGTACGAATGGTTCCTGCAACCCTCATGGTTCCTGCGACCCTCATGGTTTTATATATCATGTTTGCCCCCCCTTTGTATGAGGACTCCCCCCACCCCCCTCTGACAGGGGAGCTGATCATAAATTGGACTATATGAGACCCCTACCATCTCCCGCCCGTGCACCTAATTTTTAATCCTCAGCCCACGTTGCACCAAAGTTCAGTCTGATTCGTTTTTAGGTCTAGCCACATCTGGATGATGCACTTTCATATGGTACTTCCTACTGCAGTTCTGAACAAACGCTTGACCGCACACAGAGCATATAAAACGCCTATCATTAGTGTGTATTTTCATATGCTCCCTCAGCGTCTGCTTGCGAGCATACGCTTTCTTGCACACCTCGCACTGGTGTATCCGTTCACCGTTGTGTTTTATCATATGCTCCTGGAGCTCAGTCTTGGAGAAGAACTTCCACTCGCACAGCCCACACGCGTGATTCTTTTCTTTAATATGCACCTGCTTTATGTGGTAGGTTCGCTTGCCGCTCAAAGCAAATACTTTCGGACACATGGGACACTTGTACTCCAAAGATGTGACGTTATGAAAGAGTCTTCTATGCTTGTTCCTTTCTAGGTAAGAGTGAAACGATTCACTGCACTGGGGACATTTGAATGTTTTAGCCTCTTTATGGAAGCGGAGGGTGTGATTCGTGCGCATTGACCTAACAGGGAAAAATTTGTCACAAAAGTTACACGGGAAAATTCCGGTGACATGACACAGAGAATGGGATTGAAGCCTCTTTGCTGTAGCGAATCCCTTGCCGCAAGTCTCGCAAATGTAGTTCTGGAAGTGAGAATTCATGTGGTTGTTGAGAGTGATAAAAACGTTGAATTGAGAATGGCAGATGTGGCAACAGTATTCATCGGAGTCGAACTTGAAAGGTATAATACCGTCGCCGAATTCAAAATCAATCGCTTTGTTGTGGACGGTCTTAAGGTGAGTTTTCAGTG
Organism: Adela reaumurella; assembly: GCA_009867175.2. Classification (NCBI taxonomy): domain Eukaryota; kingdom Metazoa; phylum Arthropoda; class Insecta; order Lepidoptera; family Adelidae; genus Adela; species Adela reaumurella. The sequence continues at coordinate 2,776 of WYDE02249876.1, forward strand.
TGTCTATGCAGTAAATAGGTTGCGGACAAAGTTTGCAGTCTACCCTAGTGATGTCTATCTTTACGAGATCGTGCTTCTTAAGTCCATCGATTAAGGTCATAATTTTAGCTTCGGTGTGGTTCGCCTTGGTGTGCTCTCGAAGCATCTTAGGGTCCGTGTACTTGATTCCACAGAAGAAGCAGAGGAAACCGTTCTTCAACCATTTGAACGGACTCACGTGAGAGTACTCCAGGATAGTGCAGGCGTTACGCTTGCTCATTCTATCCTTGATTTCGTCTGTAGGCGACTGCATCGGGTCATCACCAAGCCGAAATAGTTTAGATATTTTTTTGTGTTTTCGGTCCGTATTGACACCTAAAACAAAAAAAATATCCGTCACTATTTAGCTATCAACTTGGCTAACTACAGATTTAAATTGAACAAAACGTATTGTAATAGGAGAAGGTCTAAAGCTGACGGTCTCCTTCGTATAGTTCGGCAAGTCTGTGCCCGTTTGGACCTGCATTTGAGTAGACGTGGGGATCGCAGAGGGTCTGACCTCACGCGGAATCACAAGTTAAATAATAGTTTTTTACTATCGTTTTTCCAGTGTTGATTATGGTACACAATGTACACGGTAACAAAATTAAAGTTTTATTATTTTTTCAGACAATCATTTTTTTTTCTACTTTGGACAATAACATGTTCAACCAGAGACCTTTACAGTTTTGTGTGTATGAAATGCACGCGCATATGACTCTTAAGAGTACACTTCTGTATGAAGGTTCTCCTGCACTCCGGGCACTCGAACCGCTTGTCATTGTTGTGTATTCGCATGTGTATGCCGAGGGTCTTCTTGCGACCGTACGCCTTCGCGCACACTTGGCATTTATAGGGTCTATCTCCAGTATGGCACACCTGGTGAACGAGAACCTCCCGCTTCCTAGTGAATCTCTTATCGCACTGAGGACACTGGAACATCTTCTCGCGCTGCTCCATGTCGGCGCTCTCGCTCGTCTTACACGATGGACAGACGCAGTTCAAGTTTCTTACATTGTGCACTGCCGCCATGTGATGCACTCTGCTTCTGTACTCCTTAAATCTCTCTGGACAGTGCGGGCAAGTGAGCTTATAACCAGAATTCTTATGGACGCTGGTCATATGGTGTCGGAGCTTGATTTGGTTTTCAAATTCCATTTCACATTTCCGGCAAGGGTATATACCAATGTCGTGAGTGAGCAGATGCTGTCGAAGGCGATCCCTCTCGAGGAAAGGCACTCCGCATATGTCGCACACATAATTACGATAATGTTCGTTTAAGTGATTCGACAAGTGTCTGAATCTAGTGAAGCGCATATCACACATGTGGCAGTTGAAATTTTCAGAATTCAACTTGTAACTGATGATTCCGTCACTGTGTTCTGTGCTGATCGGTTTCCGGTGAATGGAAATCAGATGATCCTTTAATACATCTACTGCAGGAAATGGCTGGTCGCATAGTTTGCATGCCAAGTCTGAGATTTCTCCTTTAACGTGCTTGCTCAGCCATTTGGCAGCGCTAAATGCCTCCTGAAAGGAACTGTGACTCTCCTTCGTGTGCTCTCTAAGTAAGCTGAAGTCGAGGAAGTTGGCATCGCAGTAGAAGCAAACGTAAATACCGCGTCCACTAGGACACTTGAACGGACACACGGTAGAGTTCTCCAAGATTATCATTAGGTTATTTTTCATTGCGACGCTTTCAGTTTTCTTCTTAAAAGTTGTGTCTTCAAATGTATGCGTTGAGTTTCTTCTCCTTGCATTTCTACTTTTCGATGAATTGTTTTTTATAATTCGGAGTGAGTTTATCACAGACTTTTTTTTATTTCTAAGTTTCTCAGAAGTGGCTTCACCGCTTGCTTGAGAATCGGAGTCCCCGCCTACATTTGATCCTAAAAATAGAAAGATCTTGTTTAATGCCACGCCTTGCGTTTCGCTATGTGAAATCATTATAGGAAAAATAATTTCTGACTAAGTGAAACTATTTAATCCTAAAAACAAAAAAATGGGAAAATGAATGGCACACTCTTAAATTGATTTGTCCTGCAAACAAAATATGATTATGTCAAAAACAAGTCCTTAGTGTTTTCCCTGCAATAAAAATCTTCCCCTTGATCACAAGTCATTACAAATAATACACTAAATGTGTGTAATATCAAGTTCAGATTATCACATACTTTGGAGTGACATGACGAAAATGCAATCGCATACGATTCTAGAGAGCTGCACTCTAAACAAATGCACTCCGTTCATTCGTATATCATAACATTGTTGTGCGAAATCACATGCGCTCCAACAACACCCTTCCTAGTGAATGCTTTTGGACACTTTTCGCAATTAAAAGCTCTTATGCCTTTATAAAGCTTGTGTTCAAGCTTGCAGGAGAATTTATTGAAAAACTTCAGATACTGGAATTATCTATCTCTGTTCTTCTTCCTTTGCACTTCGGACAAGCGCAATTCTAACTCTTGATCCTGTGGGCATCTATAACATGATGGACCTGGTCGCGGCAACCTTTAAACCGCTCGGAACACCGTGAACTTGTACCTTATATAAGAGTATGTATCCATCCTACAATACTCTACAAAGCATTATAACTAAATTATTACCAGGTATATATATTTTTGTATCAAATGAATACCTCTCATATCAACGAGTGAGATCCAAGACAACAGTTGGATCAAGCTACAAGTCTTGACGAGTCGAATGAGCGGTAGGAAAATGCATACGCATATGGTTCTTTATAGTGCTCTTGTAGGCAAAAGTCTTTCTGCATTCTGTGCAAGAAAACCTTTTATCCCTTGTGTGCGTCACCATGTGAGCCTGAAGATGGACCTTGCGACGGAAAGCCTTCGGACACACGCCACACACAAACGGCCTTTCTCCAGAATGTGACATCTGATGCTCCGTCAGAGCGTGTCGACGGGTATATCTCTTGCCACATCGCATACATTCAAATCGCTTAGCACCAATCTGTTCCTCAACATTTCCCTTACAAATCGTGCATGGGCATTTAACACCTTCATCCTTGTGAACCGAGGACATATGGTGTAACCTGCGGCGGTACTCTGCGAATCTTTCAGAGCAGTGAGGACATTGAAGCCCGTAACCGGAGCTTATATGAGCGACTGTCAGGTGATACTGCAGCTTTCTCTTTGTTTGAAATTTGAGTTCGCAGTGACGACACGCGTAAGTGAGACCGCTAGCGTGCGACAGTAGATGCATGCGAAGCCGATCAGGGTCGAGAAATGGAGCACCACACGTATCGCACACATAGTTACGGTAGTGCAAATTCATGTGATTAGCAAGAAATCTGAACATGGTAAACCGCATGCGGCAGATGTGACAAGCGTACGAGTCATCCAGTTTGTATGCCACAATAATGTTGATGTGATCTTTGTCTATAGTTTTCTGATGTGCGCAGAAGAGGTGGTCTACAAGAGTGTCGATATCGGAAAAACATGTGTCGCAGATTCGGCATCTGTTCTCAGAAATGTCAACTTTGACACACCTACACATCTGAGCCTTCACATGTGCTAATGCTTCGTGGCAATCGGGATGACCCTGGCTAGTGTGCGCTCGCAGTAGAGAGAACTCGGGGAATGTTTGATCGCAATAGAAACAAGTGAATTTGGTGGCACCACTGGAACACCTGAACGGCACCAGAGTGGAATGTCCAAGAATAATGCTTAAGTTTTCTTTCATTATTTTATTTTTATCCGCAGCCACGGCAGCAGATGACTTTTTTGTGCATTTGAGCTTTGTAGTTTTGTTTCTGACACTATTTCGAGAAGCGAGTTTGTCGTTCATAAGTATTTTGTCTATTTTAATTCTTTCAGCGGCATCGAGAGTTTTAAGGATTGAAGTTACGGAAGATTTCGTTATAATAACACCGGGATTATTTTTCATAATCACGACATTGTCTTTATCGAGTTCTTTTGTTCTAGTACTTGAATATTTTGATTCTACATCTACACTGTTTCGCATTATAATTTTGTTTGTTTTGTATTTGGCGCTCTTGTTTCCCACGACGATGTGCCGGGGTCCCTTCTTTCCACTGAGGTGTGCTCCTAAAAATAAAAATATTCTCTTTTAATGCAAATCGCATTATTAAATTCTGAACTACACGATTTTACTGACTGCAGGACACGGATAATAATTGAGCAATCTATTAAATTTAAGCATTCAGTGGTTTTTATCGCTACACAAGTCTAGAAAATACACATACACAAAAAATAAATAACTTTTAAGTAGTACGTAGGTACATTATAGTCAGTTGAACAGAAAGTTTGTGTTTCTATATTTCTCTAATTATTAAGATTTCGGAAGCCTCTTCAGATGTCCTGTCAGAGTTTTTCTTTTTAGCTATTTGCGGGTCTGAGTAGACTGATCTTGGTCGTTCAACGCAAGGTCTAGATAACGTTGAAAATTAGCTTGAAGAAATAGGATGATGCACCTTCACATGTTGCTTAAGACTACAGTTCTGCACAAAGGCTTGCCCGCACACGGCACACGCGAACCTCCGGTCGTCGTTGTGAATTCTCATATGCTCCCGCAACGTCTTTATCCTCGCGTAGGACTTTTTACAAATGTCACATTGGTGGATGCGTTCACCGCCGTGCCTGACCATATGATCTCTCAGCTCAAATTTACGGAAAAACTTCATTCCGCAAACAGTGCATAAATGATTGCGTTCCTGAAGATGCGCCAATTTTATATGCGTCGTTCTTCGACTGCAAAGATCAAATACTCTCGGACACGCCGGACATTGGAATACGGTCGTCTTCTCATTGTGAACCTGCTGCAAGTGTTTCACTCGATCGTAATACGAGACAAATTTGACAGGGCATCTCGTGCATTTGTAACGATAGTTCCGGTGCACACGATCTATGTGCGAATGTCGGACAGAACGTGACGCAAATTGCTCGCCGCATTCACCGCACACAAAAGCGCCTCGTTCGTGAGTCCGTATGTGCGTCTGTAGCCGTTGTGTCGTAACGAATCCCTTGCCGCAAGTCTCGCAAATGAAATTCTGATAGTGCGAGTTCATGTGTTGATTCAGCATGAGGAAGGCACTAAAGACAAGACCGCACACTTGACAGGTGTGACTGCCGTGGCTAAGTTTGTAAGGAAGCATGCCATCGCCGTACGTGCTGTCGATCGCCTTGTTGTGGCTACTGGTGAGATGGTTCTTCAAGCTCGGAAGGTCGTCCAGCGTAGTATCACACAGCCTGCACTGTAGAGATGTAATATCAATTTTAACTATTTCGTTCTTGTGTTGTTTCTCAAGCACTCCCGCTTCGCTAGAGTTGTGTTTTTCGTGGGTGTGCATACGTAAGCTCTCTGGCTCTATGAAAGCCGTGCTGCAGTAGAAGCAGATGTACGTGCTCCGCCGCCACTTGAACGGACAAGCGGTGGAGCACTGGAGTATGACGGCTACGTTTCTTCGATGCAACCGTCGTCTTTTTTTCGATTCAATATCTTTCTGAAATACCTTCGTCCCGCTCATTACTTTCCTTTCGTTCCTTCGAGCCAAAATCGCCATTTCATCGTCGGGCTCGATTTTAATTTTAACGTCGGTTGCCGTAACCGAATCCCATTTGGACCCTAAAAATAGAAAAATAGCCAGTTTCACTTTCAGACATCCACAGGTACTGACTACATTTTACAAACCTAAAATGGAAAATGTAAACTAGAAGTGTTTTCTTTGTTCACGGATGTAAATATTTACGTTTTTATCGTGGTAAGGACTAACACTTAAATAAAAATTTTATATTTAGAAAAGCACATGCTGTCACTTGTTATTGCAATTATGGTCACTTGTTATTGCAATTATGTCCATTATAGACGCCAGCCTAGGTATTTTTACTCAAAGGTTTATCTCGGCTTCCGGATGATGAGTCTTTACATGCCCCTTGAGACTGCACTTCTGCACAAAGGATTGTCCACATTTAGTGCACGAAAACCTTCTATCGTTGTTGTGAATACGCGTGTGCTCTCTAAGCGCCTTCATTCTGGCGTACGACTTGTTACATATGTGACATTTGAATATCCTCTGGCCCGTATGTCGTACCATGTGATTCTTCAGAGCAGTCTTATCGAAAAACTTGAAGTCGCACATGGTGCAAGGCACTGTGCGCTCGAGAAGGTGACACTTCCTGATGTGGTAGTTGCGAATGACATCTCTTTTGAAAGTGCTCGGGCAATGCGGACACTGCAACTTATTCACCTCCAGCTTGTGCTCTTTCACGAGGTGATTCTGCCGCACGTGGTACGAGCTGAATGTAATGTGGCATTGAGGGCATCTGTACCGCCTGTCCTTTTTGTGAGTGGCCATCGTGTGATTATCCCTGAGCAGAGCGGTCTTGAAGATTTGATTGCAAAGCTTGCAGGGAAACTCCCCGGAGACATGGATACGATTGTGACCTAGAAGTCTGGCGATGCTCGTGAAGTATTTTCCGCAGACGGAGCATATATGATTTTGGAAGTGGACGTTGATGTGTCGGTTGAGATTGGTGAAGTTGGAAAATTTTACCGGGCAGAGTGCGCACTGATAGTTGGAAGCTTTGAGCTTGAAAGGGAATATACACTTGTCGAACGCAGCAGGCATCTCTTTCCGGTGAATATTCATCGTGTGGTTTTTGAAATCATCTAAGGAATTCAAATTGTGGCCGCAAACCTTACATTTCAGATCGGTGATGTCGAATTTAATACCGTTATCAAACCTAACTCTGATTAATCTTAGTCTATTGTGCGATTGCGTGTGCTCGCGAAGTAGATTCGGCTCCACAAACTTTTCCTTGCAATAGAAGCACATGAATGCATTGCTCTGCCACTTGAAGGGACACGCGGAGGACAATTCAAGTATTATAATCACACTCTTCCTTATATTGTGCTGCGAATCCTCGATTAACGACTCGCTTTGTACGGGCGGTCCTCTGCGTAAATAAGCTGGGAGGTAGTAATTATCTCTCGCGACTCCTAAAAAGGAAAATAAAGTTGAATTAGCATCTCGCTCTTCAGGTCAATTATGAATTTGATTTTTACACGTATTGGAAAATGCACATTGTACAGTAGTGAATTTGCAGAAGGTGAAAAACTCAGCACTCCAAGGCGCCGTTAACATATCTACGTCTATTGCAAGTAGGAGACAGTTTCAGTCGAACGAGAGATAAAAGTGACTACTCGTGTCTTACATGAGAGGTTATGGTCACCATCAATCCCTGATCCGCTAGTTTCCGCTTAGGCACCTGACCTGGATAAGGGCAATGCTTGAAGAGACATTGCAATTCAATTATATCAGCTCCTACCTGGAGCAGATCAGCTCCTGGACTTACCGCAGACCTGTAGATTGTTCATCTACAGAACCGGTGAACTCTGGAACGCTCTCCCTGCCCACATATATCCCTCCATGAACAGTCTCGAGTCCTTCAAGTGGGGCGTGAATAGGCACATGTCAGTTCGGTATGTTATTCGCAACCCCTGCTAAAACCGAATGTCCACGGGTGTCGTTAGTCAATCCCTTGTGGATGGCTCGGCGCCATTTGTCGCGCTCTCAATAAAAAAAAAGCTCGACGGCTACAAATCACCTGTAACATGAAATGTTCTCTTTGAGCAGCTTTTGTTTTACTATTTACTATTTCTTATGAAAATTTTAGTAGGCGTATCTCACCCAGTGTCCGTTCCTCAACTTTTTGACAAAATGTTTGAAACTATATGGAAGGTTAATATAATTTTTTCAATAAAATATCTCAATTATTATCTAGAAATCTAGAATTAATGCAGCGATAAAATTCCCATTGAAAAACGTACCGCTATACAATTCAAATAACAATTTAATTATCTGGGATAATGACCTTGCGTGTTTTGTTACGGTATTTCATCTTCTAATTGTATTTTCGGGGTTGAGATGGTCCAATCTGGACGCCTACGTCCCATCGTCGCCGGATAGGATGAGAATGGATCCACCTGAGAATCCGCGGTACGTGGACCCACCAACAACTTTTGCAGGCATTTTATTCGCCCCACTGCTGGGTACAGGCCTCTCTCATTGTCATGATTAGAGAGCATTTAGTCATACACTTCCACGTTGACCAACCGGCTTGGAAGTGGGTTTCCTCACGGTGTTTTCCTTCACCGGAGTGTCAGCAGCCACTTTAGTACAAATTCTTAAGTAATAAATGTTCCAGTGGGGATCGAACCCGCCCCTCCTGTTTGAGAGGCGTGCTCTTGCCATCTCGGGCAATCGGGTACCCGCCGACACAGCTATGGTATCATGAAACTACGCTCAGAGAGGCACCATGCCAGATAAAACGCGGACAAACAGGTCGTTGCCCAATTTATTAATTGCCCGTGTAGTCAGGCTCTTGATGTTTAGACATATGATTCTTAAGACTTGCACTTTGTGTAAACGTACTTCCACAAATCGAGCAAACAAAACCTTTACCGCAGTGCGTGTTCATGTGCGCATTTAAATTTTTCCTCCTCGCGAAAGCTTGCTTGCAAACCGTACACTTGTACTTCTTTTCCCCCGAATGCCTTATAAAATGCGCAGTTAACTCGTATTTCTCAAAGAACTGCATATCGCACACATCACATTTGAATCTTTTCTCGCGCTTGTGTATTTTCCTTACATGATTGACGAGCTCGTAGGGACGGTGAAACACGGACGAGCACTGATCGCACGGATACGTAGGCCCAGCCTCTCCATGCACCCTAAACAGATGTGTTCTCTTCTTGCTATATGAGGTGAAGTTGGTGTTGCAGAGGCAGCACTTGTGCACTTTCTTCTTCAAGTGAACGATGCTTATGTGAGCCTGCAAGGTAGCATCGTTCTGGTATTGCTTCTTACAGGTGGGACAGGTGAAGTCGCCGCGCTGGTGCGTCCTCCGATGAGTATTTAACTTGAGCAAGTTGGAGTATCCCTTACCGCATAAGTCACATAGCCAACTTTTGAAGTGAATGTTCATGTGCTTCATGATTAGAGTAAAAGACTGAATCTTTTCCGGACACAACTGACACTGCAGTTCATTTTTGGTTAGTTTAAACGGTACTACAAATCTGTCAAAGTTTATTGGTATATTCTTGCCGTGCTTTTCGATATGCGATTTAAAGTCGTTTAAAGAATCCAAGTTAGTGTCGCACTCGGTGCATTTAAAGTCTAACAGGTCTACTTTTAGTTCAGGAATGTTAAGTTTGATATTCAGTCTTTTTTCAGTGTGGTTTTGCCTAGTGTGTTGTCGGAGTAGCTCGGGATCGGGAATAGCTTCGGAGCAGTAAAAACAAAGAGAACACTCTCTAGCTTTAAAAGGACAAGCATTCGTAGAGCCCAGCAGAAGTGTGGCGATCGACGTCGCTTCGATTAACGAATAGCCCTTTTCTACGGAAACCGGTTTCCATAATTCTGTTTGACGCGCCTTCCCTCCGAAACCTAAAAAGAAAAGACAACAAAATTTAATGTTCCATTCTTCCAGGAAATCGAGAATTTTACATTAAACGATAGCACGACTGTGGGCTCTGTCCGACCTTGTACTCTGATGATCAAGGAATGAGCTTTTAAGACCAATGCTGAGTTAACACCAGATTGATTAAGTTTTTAATTACGATGACACCAGGTCAAGCTATTTCGATACATATTTTAATCCATTTTTAAACCAATTTTTAAACATTCTTATATTTTAATTTCTATTCCTCTATCACTGACAATTTTCCATGAAAGAGAAAAATACAGTTTTGCGTTTTATGTTCAGTGATTATTTAAGGGCCCGTATAATCATGAGCCGTGCTCATATGATTCTTCAGACTCCGTGGTTGCGTAAAGGAACTCCCGCAATGCACGCAAACAAATTTCCTGTAATCATTATGCATGTCCATATGCACCTTCAAAGTTTTCATTCTACTGAAGGCTTTTTCACAAACGTTACATTTAAATTTTCTATCGCCCGAATGTTTCACCATGTGTCGAGCTAATTGAATTTTAGCAAAGAAAGTCATAGCACACACATCACACTTGTAATTCTTCTCAAGCAGGTGTACTTTCTTAACATGATTGGTACGCAAGTAAGGACGACTGAAGACCGCTGCGCACCGATCACAAGGATACGTAAACCCAAATTCGCCGTGTACTCTCGTTTGATGAGATCTCCTGGCACTGTAAGACCTGAACTTTGCATCGCAGCGGATACACTTGTGAGTCTTCTTTTTCAAATGGACAACATTGACGTGCGCCTCCAGCTTCCCTCCACTATGGAATGACTTCTTGCAGGTGGAACAGGTGAATTGGCCGCGCTCGTGCTGCTTCCTGTGCGTGACCAGCTTGTACAGACTGGAGACGCCTTTTCCGCAAGTGTCGCATATATAGTTATTGAAGTGAGAATTCATATGTTGATTCAGAATATTGAAAGACTGGTTCTTTTCCGGACACAATTGGCATTGAAGCTCAGTTTTTGTCAGTTTAAACGGTATGACGAGCTTATCAAAGTTATTCGGTATTTCTTCGCCATGTTCATTTGTAATGTGAAATTTGAAGTTGTCTAAAGAATCTAGACTAGTGTCGCATTTGGTGCACTTAAAGCCTACTAAATCTACTTTTAGTTCGTTGCGGTGCAATCTATATCTGAGTCTGTCATCGACGTGGTTTTGTCTAGTATGCCGCCGGAGCAGTTCAGGGTCCGATATGGGTTTGGAACAGTAAAAACATACACTACACCCTCTAGTCTTAAATGGACAAGCGTTGGAATAGTTGAATAAGAGCTTGGCGACCACTTTTACTTCACGCAGGGAGTATTCGCGTTCTACTGGCCCTGCTTTCACTAAATTCCTGTCATCGGTCTTTCCGCCGACCCCTATAAAGAAAAAAAATAATTTTATTAATTTTTCAGAAAATTCTATTTATTTTATCAAATAAGTTTTCTAATGTCTAAAGTAGCAAAGAGATTTAACTAAGATATTATTGGCTGAGCAAAGCGAAGCCTAGTACTCGAACAGGGTCAAAAAACTTTCAGTGTCCGTCTGCTTGTCTATTTGTCTGCACAACTCCTCCTAAACGGTTCGGTCGACCGGGCTGAAATTTGGTAGGTACATTCTATTTGTTAATACTTTGGGACGTCGGCTCCCTAAGTGTGCTCTATCGCTTATTCCACGGGGAGTGCTCGGAGGAGCTGTTTAACGCGATCCCGCCGTC
>WYDE02249986.1:0-13969 GCA_009867175.2 Adela reaumurella
TATTTTTCTTTGTATTTTTTAAAGTTAATTTATCTGGTGCATCGACTGCAGCGTTACTTCACAATATAAAAATTGTAACATTTATAATGTTAAAAAAACTTTCAAACTTCCTTAACTTCGTTCTTTGGTATAAAGATTGTTCATTTTGGATTTGTACTTTAATAAATACGAATTTTTAAAAATGGTTCCATTGTTTAGTTAGAATAACGCTGTACTTTTTATAAATTATAATGTTCACTGTGATGTTGATAATTATGAAGAATTTGTCGATTGATTGCAGTGCAATGGTCCTCACGCGCCGACTTCTCCAACATCTGCGGGTCGCGTGAGACTCACGCGGGGGGCGGGGCGGGGGGCGCGCGGGTGCAGGCGGCGGGGCTCACCAGGGGCAGGAGGTACTTCTTTAGGGCGCAGGCGGGGAACGTGCGGGGCTGGGGGACTTTCGCCACGTCCACGCCGCGCAGTGTCGTACCTAGCAGTGAGTTTCCTTTTTTTTAGTGTAATAAATATGGTATAGTCTGACCAATTTATTGCCGAGGCTGGTTCTATGAGGTAGAGCTCTCGAGGTCGTCGGGACTATTGAGTGGCCCCTGTAGTTCTCCAACATGCGTTACGTTTCGGCTTGCAATGACGCGACGCCGAGAAAAGTCTATCTAGCTACCTAGGTATCCATATCCTGCAGGATGCCTCCGGTGACGCTTTCTAAGCTCTCTGGCGTCGATCTTGGCAGGCCTACATAAATTAGACAATAAATCTTGAAGAGTCTTAGATAGGTATAGTAACTTCGCTGCTAGTCCTCTTGCTTTAAGTTCAACGGCTAGAATGGGTACAGTGCTATCGCCTGAAGGCTTTACACCTTAAATGAGACAAATTCGAGATCTCGTTCTGTCGTATTGACACCGACCATAGAGTAAAAGGGACTTAGGAATTACGTTTCTTTCCACTGTAAAGGTTTGAAAATACACGCGTGTACACGTTCGCCGTTGAAGATGGTTGCGATTTACTTAATGAAAATGTGTAATAGGTTGGCGTGACGTGGAGTCGCGAAGCGGCTGGGACGCGGGTGCGGCGACCGCGCTGCTCGAGTCGCTGTCGACAGCGGCGGCGGGCGCCAGGCTCACGCGGCTACCGGCACCGCAGCCGCGCGCGCAGAAGAAGAAGACGGCCACCATCAGACAGCTCTTCACCGCCGCGAGCAAGTTCCAGAAAAATCTAAGAAGGTACCATATTTTTATGAAATTTTTGAAGAAGTAGGTACCTACACCAAAAATAAAAGCCGGTGATAGAAACAAGACCCAGCCAAAAACCTAAATAATTCTGACCTACTGCCTACTGAAAAATATGTAAAAGGTTAACTACCTGTAAATGTTTGCATAACATAGATCATTTAGCTCACACTGCCTCTTCATGTAAATGTCCAATTCTTAGGAAGGGTCTCAATTAAACCATGACCTATACCTATACTAGAACTAATGTTCAGTCTGCTGTATGCTGTAGCTGTAGATTTGTTGCGGCTAGTCGTGTGAACATTTTAGCAGACTTTATCACATTGTCCGACGTTTCGAACAGAGCGTCCTGGTTCATGGTCACGGAGACGTCGTTTGCTAGGAGCTTAGCAAACTTACTCAGTACGTAACTAACACTCGATAAAACTCTAGAAGTGTCAATAACAAGAGGCTGTCCCCAAGGAGGATATCTATCTCCACTTGCACAGTCGATTCTTATTGACACATTAATCTATTGCCTAAATGACGCCTGCTTTGAGACTCGGGGCTAAGACAACATTTTGAAAACTTCCAGCTCTTCTCGCGGTGACTTTATCGGAGTACGTTTGCTAAGCTCGTAGCTAGTGGACGTCTCCGTGACCATGAACAGGACGCTCTGTTCGAAACGTCAGACAATCCGATAAAGTTGCCGCGAGAAGAGTCGGAAATTTTCAAAATGTTTATCAGCGACCGCGGTTATTTAAAAAGTATCGGGGCTAAGACGTTTGAAGACAAATAGTTAAATATCACAATTAAAAAATTTTAGTCAATCAATCAATACATCACGCGTCAATCAATAATCACGCGTCTTCCCCGGAGTGTTAGGCAGAGACAATGAAGCGCCATGCGGCACGATCCTGACATATGTATATATCCTTTGCTTCATCAAATTCATATGTGTACGTACAGCGTATCAGTACATCCCTTCATACATGCACGCCTGTTACGGGTAACGCGAACTATCAATCAATTATTATCAAAATGATTTTTTTTCAGAGGCGTGTACCTGGCTTGCATCCTGTATCACGAGGACAAGGTGTTGGTGACCAACGAGGACTTCCTGCCAGTCATTGAAGTGGATGACACCTACCCCACCTGCATCTACAGCGACTTCCATTGGCTCATGAAGGTACACACCAAACATTTCAAACTTTGCACCTCGTTGGTCTTTGCGGAACTTCCCTGCTCCAGGCCTATGAATGAATGTTCTGCGAGGAGCGTATTAACACGCTCGGTGCTAGAGTGCCACCAAGAAGATATGATACAGGAATTATGCGCAACTATCTGCATTCACGGAGTTAAGTAGTAATTAGAAGAAGAATAAAGTATTAAATTGGCGACACTAGTGACATCCCATTCCGTATCATCACTTCTTGGTCGATCTATATCATGCGTGACCAGATTGTGTGATTGTGGTTCCGAATCAGGACGTGTAATAACGTGATAATCCGTGCGATGACTGGCTTATTCCACTCGACAATCTTTCTGAAATGGAATGAAATTTTAGATGTAGCGTTATTGTGTACCTCTTTTTTAATTGTAATTATAAATTATTTTATGTATTGTATTAATTACTCATGTGGAACTCGTGTCGGATAATAAACTGAATAAATAAGACCTGATGCGAAATATCAATCAATCGTCTTAAAGAATTGCTCCATAATATTGTGATACTGGCAATAGAAATATGTTGGTGGTACTGCGGTCAAAGAATGTCTTTATTCTGTCTGTATAACTCTATCTTTTTTTCAAGATGTAGCCGGTCTGACCCCTAAAAGGAGTGCTTTGAGTAAAAATAAAGATTTTGATTTCTAATCCCTGGGAATCATCATATTTCGTTCACATATTCAGCTTCACCTAACACATCCGGTCCGGTCCTTTTACGTAGGTACTCGTAGTATTTAGTATTCGAAATTAAACTTCTGATGTAACACTATGGGATATACCTACGTTGAGATCCATGAGTTTGTAATCCAGACCTTCCCTTTATGAGGGACAATATCAGCTGAGCTGACCAATAAGTGTTCTCGCGTTATATTTTACAGGTGTCCTGTGCTTGGGACGACGTGAAGAGCCTTCGCTCCGACATGGAGAAGCACACGTCGTCCTCCATACACTTTCGGCTCAAGATTCTCACCGCTGTAGTTCAGATGCAGTCCGCGCTCTGCACTCAGGATATTGGTACGTAAGCCTTTATAAGTAACAATGAGATTAAGATTTCCCGTCCTTATGCGTAGGCATAGGTACCACCAGCGCAATCACATGTATACCTTTGTATTTCTTCCTTTATTTACAATAAGTACGTAAGGTCCACTTTCTGTAAGTGCGATACATCCGATTTCAATAAGTCGGATAAATCCGCTTTTTATAAGTGCGAAAGATCTGCTTTCTATAAGTGTGAAAGTGTGCGAGATCCGAAGTGTGAAATATCCACATTCTATGGGTATGGACGTTGGAAAAATTATCTTCCTGTAAGCGTGAAATATAAGCTTTCTGCATCAGCTTTCTTTCAGCGCTAAGTATCCAGTTTCTGTTAGTGTGAAAGATCTCATTTATATAAGTAGGATCGACTCGCGTGCTATATATTCAATAGATGGACTTTATTTCGCAAAAGAGAAATAAGTTAAAGATGTATGCCAAGATTACATGAAATAGCGCACGATTTTCTCTGCTTACTCCTTCGAGAGAAATAGGCTTGAAGTTATGTGTTAACATTTTAACAATATCCTACATCCAGAACTATACCCACAGGTCAAGTGTATCACAAACCGCTACGCGACAGTCACGGTACCCTCGTGCTGTCTTGCGTGTCCGCCGTGCGCTCGGCCAAGGCTGCTTCAGTCCTCAACTCACGCTGGCTCCCACTCGAAAGACTTAGGCGAAGGTTTAAAGCGCTGAGCGAAGATAACAACATGGGAGATCTTCTGATGGCGAGCATTCATGAGCAGATACAGTACCATCAAGTGAGTATTTTGTGTGAGAACTTGTCAATGAGAGTGGTACTAGGGGCGATACCCATTCTATTATGCCATGAATGCATTGACACACTGTCGATATCCGTCGTAAGGATAACTTGATCCTGTAAATGCTTGCTACATAGGTGCAAATTTGTTGAATGCATTCTACATCTTTTCCACTAACATACAGTCTGGGGTCCTTCAAACCCATGAGAAGCCGGCCTACATGGTACTCACAGCCGATGTAGACATGAGATATCCTGACGGGTGTCAGTCAAGTCGGACAGAAATGACTGAATGCCCGTGGGTGCCGTCTGACTACATCGCTGCGTTAACTTGGCATTGGGATTTAATCTTCCTGTACTTTGTGTATATCTACATTTGACGAGTTTTAGTGAGCAGTTTTCAAGTGGAGAAGTGTTGCATAGGTTCCACCCGTGTAGTTACAAGAATTTAACTGAACATTTTTAACTGATTTACAATAAGTGTGTAAGATCCTCTCTCTGTACATATTCGTAAGTGTGAAAGATCCTCTTTCTACAAGGGAAGATCCAAAATTTTGTGGTCTAACATAGAAAGATCTATTAGCTGGAACCTTGTAAACTTAACGCCGATGTGACGTCAGATAACACTAAAATATACAGTTAGCAAACAAATAAGTTACAACGAATTGGGCGAATTGGGCCTATTTAAAAACATGAAAAAAGAAATTATTTATGAACTTAATGAGTATTTATTTTTTCTATGTTTTCTTTAGCCGCCTTTAGATTTAATGAGCTTGAACTTCGTACTCAATCTAAACTTTTGTTTTAATGGCCTAATGGCCATTGGCCATGGCTGCTGATGATAGGAACAACGTAACAAATGAAAGTTTCAAATAATTTTCGAATTTTTATTTATACATAAAAAGGAGGGATAAACAAATGAAAAACAATAATTTCTTATCCCAGTTCTTCAACTCCACTCATATAATCGAACTTATCGGATTCGGAATTGTTTTCAGAGTTTGTTGTCTCCGAGTCACTATAATTTTCGATAATTTGCGGGGATAATACGATTCTTCAGTCATAAATGTGCAAAGTTTGGTTCCGATACCGCAAGCCATGTTTTTTCGTGATTGTTTAATTAACGCTATCTGACAACATTTTCAATAATGGAGAAAATTTAACACCAAGCAGTGATTAAGTACCTCCATAAAAAAGGCATGTCACCGAAAGATGATCCATCAAGATATGGTGGAAACATTGGGGGAGTCTGCTCCATTATAATCCAGTGTCAAAAAGTGGATAGCTGAGTTTAAGCGGCTCAGCATTCAAGATGACCCTAAGAGTGGAAAGCCTTCAACGTCTACCACGAAGGGAAACATCAATAAATATGTGATCTGATACTGAGTACTCAGCTATCTTATTGATCATCAATAAGATAGCTGAGATCACAGACATTAGTTTTGGCTGGGTACTAGACATTATATCGGAAGAATTGGGGTTCCACAAGGTTTCTTCTCATTGGGTCCCAAGATTTGGACCTTTTGAGGCAGACCTGAGGATTTTTTGTACCGTTTCGTTATCATGGACGAAAGCTGGGTTCACCGCCATACTTCTGAATCGAAACAAAAAACAAAGCAGTGGAAAAGATATGGCTCACGCACTCCGAAGAAGGCTAAGGTCGTTTTGTCGACGAACAAAGTCATGGCTTCAGTTTTCTGAGATGCGAAGGGGATTATTTTGGTGAATTATTTACCAAAAGGCGAAACTGTAAATTCAAAACATTATTGCAATCAAAGAAAAATGTCAGGGTTGCTGCGGAAAAAAGTATTGTTCCATCAAGACAACGCCCGGATTCACAATTTGGCTGAATCAGTGTCTGAAACCCATAATTGTGGCTATGAATTATTGTCCCATGCACCTGTTTCGCCAGATTTAGCCCCCTCGAATTGCCACCTTTTTCCAAATTAAAAAAAAACAAACCCTTAGGTGGCTCGAAATTTTCGACTAAAGAATAGGTGATAGCCGCAGCAAATGAGTATAATGACGAATAATTTTTCAGGAATATTTTTTTTTTCGAAGGTTTAAACAAGGTGCATGCAGGTCAGGTGGAAAAAGTGCAATGACTTTGATGGAGACTATGTCGAAAAATAAATATTTATTTAGACCCACATTTCTTTCAATTTCATGGTCGGGCTTAGAAGTTTTGGATCATATAGTATAAGTGTGAAAGATCCACCTTCTGTACTTACATGCGAAGGATGCGCTTTCTGTAAGCGCGAAATACTTATCCGCCTTCTTTTTCCTGCATTTTACGGAAATTCGTAAAACGTTTTGTGGTGTTTGATTTTCTATCCATAACTCAACCTCGACTCAATAATATGGAATTCTCATGGTTTGTTTCAATGCAGGCTTCGAGTGTGCAGTTATCACGGGGTTTATACCTTGGTTACCTGAAGCTGCAGTCTTCAGTGGAGGTGGTCCGCATTGTAGTGCCGGCTAAGACTCCCAACATACCGCCACACACCAGAGTCCGGGACAATCCACACGTCTCTGCGTAAGTATTGCCATTGTGTACTCGAGGTATTGTGTTCATGGGCATGATTCTTAGAGGCCTTCCTCTGGTTTGCTTGCTGATAAGTGTGTTTCAAACGTCGCATCAAAGCACTGAATAGTGGAATAACTGTTCACCAATCGGCTTAACGTGGTTTCACAAGGCCAGTTTTTGCTTTTTTTATGGATACTGTCATGAGAGGAATAATGCACACGATATATGCACCTGTTACACCTGTTATAATGATACTGTCGAATCACGATGCTCTGTCATTCCTGTGATGTGCGGTTACATTGAAGGGGACGAGAAACACTATGTTTTAGTAGTCATTACTAGATGTCCTTCATTGAGTGCGGTGATACCGACCCGGATGGGTTAACCCTACCATACCACCTAGTACTGGAGGAAAGGGCTTCTCACGGTGTTGGTTCGTTTTTTAAGGAGTAGACTGATTGGTGAGCGCACGTCTCTTACTCGAAAGGTTGTGAGTTCGATGCCTAGTGTGCGCACAGTTTTCTGGATTTTAAAATCTCTGTCAAAACTTGGGTGCGAAATTGCAATGCACTATTGTGAAAAAAACACGGTGAGGAAACTTATACACAACAATACGAATGTGTTGTAGTGTGTAAAGGTTGACTGGGAGAGATTGCGTCGGGCCATAAGTCCGCCTTCTGCTACGGAAAAACGACCCATAGTGTTAATATAATTTTTTGTCCTATTAAGGAGTGGGCACAGGCCTCTATTGCAGCAAGAGGATTTAGTCATCCACTTCCACGGCGCCCAACCAACTTGGAATTAGGTTATCTCTTAGTGTTTTCCTTCACCGGAGTGTCAGAAGCCATGTAGAACAAATGATAATCATTGTGATATCAGTAGGTATCGTTTTGGACCTCCTGCTTGTGAAGCAAGCTCTGACCCACTCTACTAAGCTGACACACAAAGGCGCGATTAATGCTGCAACAGCATTCATTAATATCCAACCTACGGGATGTGGTAATGGATATATATTGTCATTGATATTACTATAAGTTTCAAGGAAAAGAATAAAAAGATTGTCTAGATCCCGCTGACTCAATTAGGACCTATGTAAATGAAGTCATCATCGGTTCATTGAGCCAGTTTTACCGGTACTACTACGGCCGCTGGTCAGATGAACTTGCTTCCCTCATTCCCCCTCCTTTTGTTCGCCTTTGCCAAACTCGCCACTCTCTTGCGGAACACCTTTTTGTATTCAATAGAAGAGTCTTTCGAACTGCACTTGCACTATTCTCTAAATCGTTCTTGTATCGCGCTGCAAAGGGGTGGAACGGGCTTCCGGGGAAGATTTTCCCTATTCCTATAATCCACGGATCTTTAAATCACGGGTCAATGACCTTTCCCTAGAAATATTAGTCCGCCTTCAAGCAGGACTGGCACCTCCTCAGGGTGAATTTGACTGCTCTCGAGGTCCCGGCTTCAAGCGCCACCACCCAGTTCGGAAGCAATAAAAAAAATGTTTTTACTTTGAACTACCTCATATTTTAAGACCCAAATGCTGCACTTGAAAAATAAGGAATTAATGACCAATTCACTTTCTTAAGGCAGGACAAAAGTATAATTTACCCATAATTAAAAGATGTTTTCTTTCACAGAGAGGAGTGGGAATACCTCAAGAACTACGCGTCGAGCAGCGGTGGCAGCGACGAAGCTCTCAGCACACGGCGGATGTCAATAACTAGCATCAAACAAGATCGCTCTCCTTCAGAGTCACAACAGATGTTCCTAGATCAACTAACCAACGCAGCCGAAAGACTATTTAGAGATATGGAGATATTAGACACGGATACTCATCGACTGTACGACTTGGAAGTCATAGAATTGGACGACGATGTTAGCCTCATCATGATCTGTCCTCCGGCAGAATTGGCTTGTTCGGTTCCAGGACAAAAAGAGATCCTTCTCCAAAGAGGGGATCTTTTGAGTTTACCCATACAGGCTTTTGAAATGATACATCTGCAGACTTATCATAGCACAATCCTAAATAAGTACGCAAGGCTGAGTTGTGTGCTCGAATTGGATGTTGCATTAGCGACCCATTCTCATCGTGAGGCGTTCTCCTGTACAGAGTTGCAACAAGCGAAGGAAAGGCTTTCGAAGCTGGAGGAGTTACAGGAAAAACTACATGCCGTTTGGAAAGCTGCTCGCTGGCTGATGGATCTTATTGGCTTTGCGCGAGACAAAGATAAGGCGTCGGTAAATGTCGGGATCCAACTCAGAAACATACTGAACAGACCAGACAAAGAATCAATTCTACAAAATCGGATAGACATAAACATCCATCAGGATTACTTACAAATCCCACAGAGAGACGGAAAGATCTCCAAGAGTTCCGGGCGAGGATCCTGGCCCGGGCCTGCGGGTTCCCCAGGAAGCAACACGAACCTTCTCCATCCAGAACTCAGCAAATCTGAGCAGCATCTGAGCATCGCTCCTCGTCCATCGTCCGTATCTACGCTCAATCTATGCGGTTCTCAATACTTGAGCGCTAATTCTGATGACTTTTCAAGAAAGGACAGTGCCGATTCTCAGTTCACGCATTCGAGTATGCTCAGTAATAACTTTTTAGGAAGCAGCCAATTTGAAGTCAAATCGAGTGGATCTCTTATAAACGTAGGCAACGCAAGACTCCCGCCGTCTCGTAGCGAAGACACGCTAGTTATCAACCAAGAACAAGGATTGGAAACTAGAAAGAGACCACATTTTCTCAACGCTAGCATGTCGGCATCTTCGAGCCCATTGCTAACTGTGAAAGGCTATTATCCCGGAAGCATGGTCAGCGTTCGTACAACGGGTACGAATGCCTCCGACTCGATGCACAGTCTTTCGAGTGATTCTGAAAGTCAGAGCTGTCCCTTGAACTCGTCTACGCCGAATAAAAGCCGTTCCAGAATCAAGCAACATCCCCATCGGGCATCCTACCATATTGTTCCCTCAAAAAGCATGACAGACGTGAAAAGGGATGTTGATTACACAGATACCGGTCAATCTGAAGTGTTCCTAAAGCCGACCGCTCACTCGAAACAAGAAGGAGGCTCTACTAGTATTGATAAATTAATAATTAAGACTGAAAAACCTGCCCACAAGAGTGAAAACCCACCAGTTAAAAGTCAGAGCGAGTCCGCGAAACTCTCGGATCAACCTGGCATCTTACAGGTAAGCAAACATTAAGTTTACCTATCTCATCAATACATAAGTGGGTGCGTGGGTTGCGGAGTAGCCTAGTTGGTTAGCGCACGCCACCGGTATGCGCACAATTTTTCCGGATTTTATAATCTCTATTACAACTTGTGTGCAAAATTATGTACAATGCACCCGATGAAAGAAAACACCGTGAGGAAACCTATAATCTAACAATATAAATGTGTTGTAGTGTATAAAGGTTGACTGGAAGAGGTTGCTTCCGGCAATACGTCTACTAAGCAGAAAAGTATATATTTATTTATTTTATAAGTGACTCAATATTCTGAAGAACTATACAATGCTTCGTTTTGTGTCAACACTATAACTATCGTGTTTCAATGGAGGTCACGTGACATTTTAGTTTGATTCTCCTGTAAAATGTAATACAACCGTTATAGCGGCTTTTGAAACTAAGACGAATTAATGACAAAATTTGTCATTTGAAGAAGATTTAATCTTCTTCATACACATTTTAATTTTGAATTTGGTGTCGAAATTTTATGATGTCGTAAGAGTAGCCCATGCGCCATTTCTTACGGACCGACCGAGCAAGACAGGAGACTGTTCTTTGTCAGAAAAGGCAACAATGAAACAATTGGCATTGGCGTAGCCCTACCTGAAAATCAAACCTGCTACGCCCATGCTTAATAGCTTCTAAAAATTACGTTTTATTTTTTCAGGTGTACGCAGCATACGATACGGGACTCGCGTGCGGCACTTCTCTCAAACTGCACGTGACCAAGCACACGTCCGCGCGGGAAGTGATCGACTTAGTCGTGAAACAACTGAACGTGGCCGCCGTGCTCAAGGGAAAGTCCGGCCCCGTCTACGCAGAGGAGAGACTGCACGAGTTCTGTCTGGTGGCGGTCATAGGAGCCAGGGAAAGATGTCTGAGGGACGACTTTAGACCTTTGCAATTGCAGAATCCTTGGCGAAAGGGAAGATTGTACGTTAGGTTGAAACATGATGTGCTAGCGGCGATACAGCAGTCCCCTAAACAACCCGTTTATCTTTGAACGTGAAACCTATGCATTTTGTTATGTAGAAACACCATTCCCACCTGTCCATTATATTTGGTTTATTTCAATAATTTTATAGGAATAGATGTTTGACAAAGCAACCCATAAGTTGAATGCATTATTATTTTTATGATTCATTTGCAAAAATTGCCAAGAGGAACCCTTTTTTTGCTTTGACTAGTCTAGCGATGGGAAAATAACAGCCTTTTATTCTACCCCAAAAGCAACAATGGAAGGATGAAGGGACTTTAGATGCTTAGTACTCACTCACTCGCACGGTACCGATTCGAGTGAGAGGTAACTGTGAAATTCGTAAAGTTTTCATTAAGGGGCAGAAATCTCTTCATATTTTATCAGATATCAAATTAATTCTTAGGGCGGCCCCATACATACGGTTTCATCATCGTGTTCCCTGATCAGGTTACCGAATCAGGGCACCTGAAGGCGTCAAATCCATACAAACGAACATACGGTTAGCTACCTGACGTGTGTGGAGGAGTGTTCGTTTGTATGGATTTGACGCCTTCAGGTGCCCTGATACACATACGGTTTCACCGTATGTGTGGGGCCGCCCTAATATAAGGCAATGGACTTGACTTGCCTCTGCCTTAGAGAGAGGCAGTGTGTAGTCTGCCCAGCCAAAGTACCGTCTGTGTAGTGACTACAGGCAGACAGTGTGGGTAGTTAGCAACATACTGCTAGTGTGAGCGCGCGCTCGCAGCCGCATGTAGCGGGCTTGTCTTACCGCGGGTGGCGGGGCGGTGCGGGGTGAGGTGAGGGGCGATGGGTGGGGGTGGGATGTGGTCGTCTCGGCTGGGAGTGGGTGGTGAAGTGCCGGGCGGGACGGGAAATGCGGGGTGACTGTGACGTAACATATAAAGTGGCAACACCGAGCCGCGGCACTCGCCCCAGTTCCCCGGGCTTATTGTCTGCGGTCACGCGACGAGCCGTTTAGCCGCCGCCGCCGCGCCGCGCCCCCGGTTAACCGGACGAGGGGGGGGGGGCGGTTAACCGGAGGGGGCGGAAGCGAGGGAAATAGATAAATCGACCGCGCCCCCCCCCCCTTGCGGAAATGTACGGATTGAGCGCCGCGAGGTTTTAGTTTCGGCTAGTTGGGGGGAAAATGAGCGCTTTACACGGATGGAGGTTCCGTGATTTCCAGAGGCACTGATGAATTATTTGCACGACGACGTGACGTGACGTGAATGGACGCAGCCGGAAATAGCGTACGTCACATAAGTGGTATATTAGTTACAGAATCGCAAACCGTTTGAAGTTTCTATCCGTTTCCTTGAGCACCGAGTACCTAGCTTAATTTAATAATATTTTGATGTACCTATGCCTCTTTGAGCCAGAACAGATTCAAAATGCTTTACTTTCTACCTCGGTTTCTACTTAAGGCGATCCCTAAACCGAAATTATTATTAAATAAATACAGACTTTTCTGCTTAGCAGAAGGCGGACTTATTGCCGAGGCAATAACTTCCAGTCAACTTTTATACACTACAACACATTCTTGTTATTAGTATATAGGTTTCCTCACGGTGTTTTTCCCTCACCTGGCTGCATTGTAATTTTGCACACAAATTTTTACCGAGATTTTAAAATCCGGAAAAATTGTGTGCATAGGTACTAGCCTCGAACCCACGACCTCTCGAGTACTAAGAGGCGTGCGCTAACCAACTAGGCTTCTAAAAAGTTGGGTTGAGAAGTACCTCAACCCAACTTTTTATTAATTTTGCAAGAAGAAATAAAGTTCAGAATCGCTTACTCAATTTTGCGATAAGATAGGTTTAATTTTTTTATAAAAAAATATTGATTTTTTAACATGCTCTAACTTTTAAGCACTAGAACCCTTCAATCATCACCTTTTTGTGAACTTACTGGATAATGGTGTCATGGAGCAAGTAGAACATAATCTCATTGAAAGATCAATATGATGGTTCGCCCATGAACAGTTAATTATTTACTTACATCAAAATGAAGCTAATCAAATGACTCCATCTAAAGATAGGATATGAAGATTTTAAAATTTCTACATGTTTTTTTTTTTATGGAGACTGGCACGGAAGGCTACATCACCTAATGCACCAGTTCTTCTGGTACTAGTGATGTCAGCCAAGGGTACCGCCCACTCATCGTAGTGATGTAACTATCGATTCCAAGTTCTGTGAGAATAATAATCGTAAATCGTATAGATTCATTAACGATTTTACACTACCCCATCCTTACTGTGAGCTGTCAAAATTATGATCCTAAATTTGACAAAGTATAAATCAAGTGTTGAAACAAGAGTGCTAACAGGGAGGGAGTGAGAGGTGGGAGGGCGGTATAAGCCGGTATCGTTTAGTTAGCTCATACAACATGAATACTGCCGGGATTCTGAATACACATTAAAAGAGCTATATAGAATACATTAGCATAAATTTATTGGCAGCGACTTGGCGTTTTTGTCGGCCGTTTTTACGTTTCTCGTAAAAGTTTATTGTTCCTCGAGTCTAAAGATTGGCTTTACGATTTGTGGAGGGAGTTGACTGCCGAGATATCGCCTTTATGGTGCACTGCACCGGGAACGGCGCGCGGCGACTCGCGCCAAGTCAACCGCGATAGTTCATGGCCTCTTTGCAGATAGAATTCACTCGAAAACCTACTTCATGTAAAAAATCAGCCAAGCCTTGTGTAAAAATTACGAAAGGACGTCATCGGAAACGCTTTTCTATTTACTTTGATGCCAAATGGGGGGATTCCCTGCAAATTCTGGGGAGGGGTATTTTTTGGGGGAGGGGGGTAGGGTAGTGGTAGTCTATAAATCTTAATTTCATACGAATACTTAGTATAATTTGTTTTGGAGGGAAAACATTGTCTTGGGGGGGGGGGGGGGGTTAAAAAGCCTTTAAATACAAAATTTTAAAATTTTTAGTGAATTTTGATAAAAATTTGGGCGAAACCCGAGACGTGAAAATGGCAAACG
>WYDE02250097.1:0-13966 GCA_009867175.2 Adela reaumurella
GTTCCACATAGCTGAAAGTTTGAAGGAGTCTTCACGGTTGAAATTTTTGTGCTTTTTTATTTCAATAGCTTCCCTGAAGATTCTTGGAAAGGTTCGTGTTTCAGTATAAATTACTCTAGCCTGATCAAACCTGATCCAATGATTTGGTCCACAGTCGCTATGTTCGCACAGTGCAAATTTCGTCCAATCCATCTTCTTCATAGCCCTGATGTGTTTGGAAACCCTTGTAGCCACGCTCCTTTTCGTCTGCCCAATGTAACATTTACCACACGAACATGGAATTTTGTATACGCCGGCCGACTGTAGCGGGAGTTGATCTTTCACTGAACGTGGCATTTGTGAGGCTGTCCTCATTGGAGTAAAAACTGTCTCAATTTGTAATTCAGCTTATGTCCGATGATGTCGGTTACTCTTTTTACATATGGCATGAATGCCTTCTGTCTCTCAGCGAATTGAATTGGTGTTGAATTCCTTTCTCTTCTACTACGAGTATGCCTGGTGTAACCATTCTCTCTGAGTATACAGTCAACGGTTTTCTTCTCCTCGTCCAAGTGGTCCTTATCGCACAGTCAGTCCACTCTTTGTAACAATGTTCTTGCATTGCTCAATACAATCGCATAAACGTCCAAACTGCTTCGGAAGGATGGCAAAGCAGTGTCAACGTATAATTAATTGCGAATGAAGCTTCACTGACCTTCGCGACTACCGATCGGTAGCTTTCGCTCGCTCTCGGTCGTTAGGACTGTTGACTGTACGCGGCATAAGCGTAACGCAGTTTATTCTGCCTACACGTATGAGTGTAGGCAGAATAAGTGCAAAGCCCGTCTGACCCCAATAAATGACCCATGCCATAGCCGCTACTGTAGTCTACTTTGTCTTTGTTTCCGAGCCTGGAAGTGCACGATATGGAACGTCGTACTTAGGCCTGATATTGTATGGGAATGCGACGTTGGCACATTTGACGTCAACAAGGCAACAATTCCCAAACAATTCGGCCTACATGCGAAGTTGCTTTGCCGTGCACTTCCTGGCTTGTAATCAAAGACAGAGATAGATGCATAGATGCATAAAAACAATTATCGTATGAATCGCATAAATCGAAATACAAGAATGTGTTCGTAATAAAATTTTAGCTGATTGCAGCCACTAATAGAAACATAATAAATTTAAACTAATCTAAAATTTAAAAGTCATAGATACATAAGACAGTAAATACATAGTTATAGAAATATTTCATATAGTATACAAATTAGCACGGAAATACAAAACGTAGTTATAGATTTCAGAAATGAGTTAGACTGCTAAAAAATTTAATAAAAATCATGATTTATGTAAATATTTATAAGCCTTCGTTCCAAACAAACATACTTATGATTTAAGAACAATAATGATTTTGTCAATGATGGAAAACAAAATATGAGAGAGCATACCTCCTTGCGGCAATCATTGCACTCTTGGCTTTGGTACGACTAGAACATAAAAGTGTCGTCCGTTCGAGTGACGTATCAGATACGTACTCCTTTACTGATAGTAACAAATAATCAATATTGATTAAAGTGGTCCCAAACTATAGTTCGATTCAGGTCGTAACAACATCTGAAAAATGAGAAGACTGCTTCCTCGGATGCTCCAAGGCTGCTTCCGAATGGCGATGACGATATAATAACTGGCACACCAGGCGAATGAGTTTTTACAGGATCTGGAACGATGGGTGATTTTCCTCGTTCGATGCTCGGCCCATGCACATAGCCACTTACGCCCGATCGATGCCTCGATTTGCGAGACAGTGTACTGCGGCAGATGCTCCCGCACGTAGTCGATCGCCTTGCTTATGAGGCCCTGGAAAGTCTCAAAGTCCTGGGACAGCTGTTGTCGTTCGGTTTCGGTCATGGCGGCGGCCAACTCGAGTCGGTTGACAAATTCCTCCACGGTTGCCTCGAATTTGGTCTTCAACGTTGTCATAGTCGTCACCGGATCCTGCGGGGCAGCCTCTGGCGTTTGGACCGTCACAGGTGCTTGGATTGGCTCGAATCCTGGGGCCACCCCTGCTGATGTTACTTGCGGTTGTGCAGAACCATCTATTACGTAATAAGGGAAAATGTGAAACATGCGTTACATAACACTCGTCTCATTTGAGACGTTTGGCGTATAGTGTCTTAAAACGTTTCGCACACCAGTAGGTATTTTAATTTATTTCAAACGTTTATTTCTCACTGCGTGCATTAAATTCAGTACACTAAAATTACTTGAATTTCTAACTCCGTTGAGCCGAATTTCATCCCAAGGGTTGGGCTACACTTTGTCATGCAAACAATGGGTTAGGTGACAGTCTGGTTGGTCAGTAGGACAAAAGCGTGGTGACTAACCATCAGCCGGGGGTGCGGCGGGAGGAGCGGCGGCCGGCGCGCCTTCTGCGGGTGCGGCCGCTCCTGGATTGTGCCGTTTTCAGATAATTATTTTTTCATACAGTATCCAAAACAAAATGTACGGGTGAAGTTACGCAAGCATTGCATGTTAATTTAATTTATTGGCAATTTAAAATCTAGCATCTACGTGTATTTCGGTAAATCTGGGTGTTATGTACTATTTCTTAGTTGAAACAAAACAACTGATTAAAGAAACCTCAATGACACCGTCCAAGCCAGAGCTTTCAAGTTCGAATAAAGCTAATATTCCCTCCATGTACAATCTCGAGTCCTATAAGAGGGGCGTGAATAGGAAACTGTCAGGCCGGCATGGCATTCGCAACCTCCGCTCAAAACGAATGTCCATGGGCGTCGCTAGTCACCTTCTGGGTGGCTTGGTGCCATATGTCCCACTTTAAATAAAAAAAAAGCTCAAGCCAGAGGTCCTAGGTTAGAACACTGCTAAGCCAGATTCCAATATTCTAAGCTTTAAATGTTTTTGTTCTGGTAACTATATATCCATTTAAAAATGTATTAATTTAAAATAAATATTTAGTAACGCAATTGCATGCTGATCAAGAAAATTTTAAAATGTCAGGAACCTAACCGATCTAATTCGGTCTTATAGGTACTTTTTGATGCATTCGCCAATCAAGAAACATAAATAATAATACTTATCGTATACCGTCTTGTCCCTCCCGTTTTATCTTCAGCGCCAAAAGTATTGCAATACCATTAATATAAAATTTACGGAAAAATATAATACCTTCCGCAGGCGCTGCTGGTGCTGCAGGAGCTCCCTCCGCTGGGGGTGCCGCTGGTGCGCCTTCTGCAGGAGGAGCAGGAGCTGCGCCATCTGCTGCGGGTGCTGCGGGGGTGCCTTCTGCTGGAGTGGCGGCTGGAGCACCTTCCGCTGGAGGGGCACCATCCGCTGGCGGGGCACCTTTTCACAATAAAGTTAACATAAAATATACACTCAAGCAAAATACGCATCTTCTCGGTTACACGTTTTATTATAATTTCGATGGACAAATAAAAATGAGAATGTACGTGTCAAGCAAAATACTCATCTTCTCAGTTACACGTTTTATTATACTTTCGAGGGACAAATAAAAATTGAGAATGTACGTGTCAAGCAAAATGCGCATCTTCTCAGTTACACGTTTTATTATAATTTCGATGGACAAATAAAAATTTAGAATGTACGTGTCAAGCAAAATACTCATCTTCTCAGTTACACGTTTTATTATACTTTCGATGGACAAATAAAAATTGAGAATGTACGTGTCAAGCAAAATACGCATCTTCTCAGTTACACGTTTTATTATAATTTCGATGGACAAATAAAAATTTGAGAATGTACGTGTCAAGCAAAATACGCATCTTCTCAGTTACACGTTTTATTATACTTTCGATGGACATATACAAATTTTGAATACACTTGTCAAGCAAAATACGCACCCTTCTTGGTTACATATATTGGTCTTGGTTACATGGTTTAGGTCGAAACGGCTATGTAAATAGTTTGTGTTTTCCGACCAGTTCAGTGTAGCCGGCACGATCAAAGGGGGAAGCCAAAGGGGAGACATGGCACCTAGTTCACCTGGTGTTATGGGCTCACATCACGGACGTTGTAGGTGATGTAGCAGTTTCAATAAAAAAATATGTATATGTTATTATACTTTCTATGGACAAATGAAAATTGAGAATCGTGTCAAGCGAACAACGCATCTTCTAGGTTGCAGGTTTAATTGGACTTTCGACGAACAAGTAATGTAAACATATTTTGTCATTTCACAGGTGACGTTGGTTATGTAAGAGCACTAACCTTCAGCTGGAGGTGGGGCGCCCTCAGCCGGGGGAGCGCCCTCTGCTGGTGGGGCACCTTCCGCGGGAGGGGCGCCTTCTGCTGGAGGTGCGGCTCCATCGGCCGCCGCTGCTGCCGCTGCCGCATCTCCGCCATCCTAAACACACAGATGAGTAAACATCCAAAACACTTTTTAGAATACCTCCATTTCTAGATGTACCTAGGAATTAAGCTCCGTCGCTAGATAATTTACCAACGTAAATATACTCATTGAAATTAGCAAGATTTATTTTAATGACTCGCGTATTTCATGCCAATATCCGGCGGAAGATCTGCTTAACCACAAGCTATGAGAAAATGTAAAATACATAAGCAATACATTCGCATCTTGTTTTATTATCTTTATTATTGTTTTTCTGTAATAGTTTCTTACGATCAGCTATGTTTCAACTTTAGATCAATTTCCTTTACGAGCGGGGCCTGCGGTAGAGGCACGAGTTCAAGCCTTCAGTTTCCTTTTAGTAGTCTTTCAGTCGTTGCCCACCTGGATTCCCTCTGCCGGACCACTTGTACCATTAGAGAGTACCATTGATGGTACTATTGGCACTGATTTGTCCCACTAGTGCCATTGATGGTACAACTGGCACAAATTTATCCCATTAGTACACGTGATGGTACTACTGTACCGATTTCCCTTTTGTGACGCTTAATCAAAGCGGCTCCGACGTCTCGCGCAAAAAATACAAGCAACGATCTCATACTTTCTTACTAACACCTTCAATAACTTAATAACTCAAATCGAATCAAATAAAATCAAATATTATTTATTGCATTCAAAAATTATGTACAATAAGGCCTATAGGTTTTTATGACCGCTATGGGTTTTTTACTAATACTAATAACTGCGTATTTAATTGTGGACCAAATTCCCAGTTACATCATGAAACGAAGATTCTCTGAAGCACGTGAAGCAGGTTAGAGCGACGCGTTAAGCAATGTGTTTGACGTGGGCGGGTATGCACAAGAGGATCAGAGCCGGGTCTGAAGCACAACAAAATAACAATTAAAGGAACCTTTCCTTGACAGTTCCCTTGACTGTCACTTAACCTTTACTCGGATCTCTTAAAAATGATAGGTTAGACGACAATTGTGAATATATTATCAGAAGAACCAAAAAAACGAAAAAAAAGTCGAGTAAGCATTAAAAAAACTGATAAAGCCAGCATCAATATGAGGAATATTTACACGTCACGGCCCGTTGACGATGTTGGTATCGGTTATTTATCTCAAAGGAGTGGTTCCGGGTTCGAATCCTGGTCGTTCTTTTCTTAATTTGTCTTTCTGGTTCTTCTGATAAAGCAAGAAGCTAGGAATATCAACTAAATGACGTTTTGTACCTCCAGCGACCAGCTCCGGACCGGCCCTGATCTGATTATATTGACATAACAAGCTGTCGATAAAACGATGTATGCTTTATAATACAGGCAAATATAATATATACATAGGTAGTTAAAAATAATTCTTAACCAAAATTAAATTTATTTTCATTCGTGTTCTACACCACTATGGAGTACTTACATAACTGTTTTTAATATCCTTTTTAGGTTTCCGTACCCAAAAGGTGCCAACGAAACCCTATATTTAAGTCTGTCTGTCCGTCTGTCTGTCACAAGGCTGTATTTCTATGGCCTCTATAACAAATAATAAAAATAAAATAAATATTTCAAAGGTGGTCTCCATACGAGAAACCTTTTTTTTTGCATTTTTGGCTCGATCTTAATAATGGCAATACTCACAAACGTCTAATTTTTACAGAGTGTGTACAGAAATTACTATGACCGCTATATCGAATTACGTTTCTTGTTATTTTTTTGTACGGAATCCTTCGTGTGAGTCCGACTCACACGAATTTTAATTATGTTTGACATATGTTTACTCTAGTTTATTACTATAAAAATTTATTCTTTAGTTAAAACATTTTTAAGAGTGCTACCAAGGTAAATGAAAACCATTGAATTTTCGCGATAAAATTAAAAAATAATCCACAATTTTATTGTTCATAAATATTAAAATTAAATAATATATTGCCGTTTGTATTATTGAATTAGAAAAGTTATCTTAGATTCCACGGTCTCAATCAACGTGCTTAATTGAAGTGAAGTTAATTTCAAAAGGCTGTTAACTCCTGAGAGTAAGGTAGGAGCCGGCAGGTATTGGTGGGTGTAGCCGGGATATAATCCTTGCAGGCCTTGTTGCCGCGCAGGGGCAGGGATCACATTACCCCACGCCTCACATCTCACACGAAGCTCCAGCCTAACCAGCCGATAACCGTACCTTCTGTTAA
The DNA here is from genome assembly GCA_009867175.2 of Adela reaumurella. Lineage (NCBI taxonomy): Eukaryota > Metazoa > Arthropoda > Insecta > Lepidoptera > Adelidae > Adela > Adela reaumurella. The sequence continues at coordinate 6,557 of WYDE02250097.1, forward strand.
TTACCTACCCCAAATTAATTAATACAAGTACATACGTTCAGGTAATTTCGACCCCGTGTGATTTAATCTCCTTTCAAGGTTTCTATGGGATTATTGAATAAATAATACTGTAATTTATTGCAAGTGTTAAATAAATAAATAAATGTAGACTTTTCTGCTTATCACAAGGCGGACTTATTGTCGAAGGAAATCTCTTCCAGTCAACCTTTATACACTACAAACACATTCGTATTGTTAGTGTATAGGTTTTCTCACGGTGTTTTTCTTCACCGGGGTGCATTATAATTCTGCACACAAATTTTAACCGAGATTTTAAAATCCCGAAAAATTGTGCGCATACGCGGTATCGAACCCACAACCTCTCGAGTAAGAGGCGTGCGCTAACCAACTAGGCTACTCTGCAACCCCAAAGTTAGGTAGGTACGTCATATTATTTTGTGTTTTGTGTTAACTTTTAGGGTCACGTTTTTAAATTGCCTATCTATCTAGCCCAACTGAATCCTTCTGTCAGCGTCCTTGTCGAAGTTGTGTCTGCATAATTAGTTCCTGTTGTTCGTTCCTAATGAACCTTAGCACTCAGCTCCACCTAGTGACAATAAAAGTATCGGGGACCACAATTTAGGCACGTGGCCCGTCCAAACCTGTGCCAATAGATTATTCGCCTAAAGCCATCTTCAGAAGTTTGAATCTTTCTAAGCAAGTATGATACCTAGCGTAAACCATTGCAGCCATTTTATTCGCCCCACAGCTGGTACAGGCCTCTCTCATTCTACATGTTATGAGAGGATTTTAGTCATACACTTCCACGGTAACCGGCTTGGAAGTGGGTTTCCTCACGATGCTTTCCTTCACCGGAGTGTCAGCGGCCATTTAGCAAAAAAGTTATAAATATTGTGCTCCCAGTGGGTATCGAACCCGCACCACTCGCTTGAGAGGCGCGCTCTTGTCCGCTCGGCCAGTCTTACACTCTACACAGGTGAACTATTGCATGACGTAAATTAATTTGAGTGTAATGTATCGGTGTAATGGGTAATCAATCTTGGTCGGGACCGGGCAAAGTTACCCATGACGATATTAACGTTCCCACTTAATATTCCTCTTTGAACTCTGTTTTGAATTAGCTTAATTTTAGATATACCTTCGTGTCATAGGTACACATCGATATTATTGATGTTAATCCTTGCTAACGCAAGAAATAGTACCTGCCACTGCACTACGGCTTATCTTTTTTTTTTATTGAAATTGACACGGATGGGTACATCACGTAATGCACCAGTTTTCTGGTACCAGTGATATCAGCCTAAACACCGAATTATGTAGGTAGGTGCCATATCAGCGGTTCCCTCAATTCCAGCCTATATTAATTGTGTATCCAGCGTAGTATATAATATAAAATATAAAACCAGCCTAATATAAAACTGAAATATAATTAAATAACTAATATAATACTATAATTATACAAATTAAATAACAATCCACTATCTATAATGAACATCGTATAATCCTGTAATTATAACGATGTAGGTGTCCGAGAGACCTTGTGTGCCATCTACGTATAGGTATTATTTATAATGTCCACATAGGAAACCTAACAATGGATTTGAAACGTGATATTACCAAATTATAATAAAATCATTATACATTTGATTCGCGTCAACCAGGTTCCTCGAGTGTCACCTAGTTACCTATTCAGTGAGTGTCACAATAGCTGATCGGGCAAGAGCACACCTCTCAAGCAGGAGGTGCGGGTTCGATCCTCACTGGAAGCGCACTATTTATTAATTTATAATTTTTGCTAAAGGGCTGCTGACACTCCGGTGAAGGAAAACACAGCGAGGAAACCCTTCTAAACCGTTCGGTCACCATCGTTTAGTCATTATTCCTAACAATTTTTTTTCGTGTTATATATATATATATATATATAAGGAAATTATATATACATACATATCACTCACGCTCAATCCCGACAATCGGGGTAAGCAGAGCAATCGGTGTTGTGCTGCAAGAAACTCCGGTAAATTTCAGTACAACACCGACCACCGCATTTCGCAGTAAATTATATATATAACATATCATATTATATTATATCATGTAAATTACTGAAAGAGGCCTGTGCTCACCACTGGAACAAATAAAATGGGCTTCAAAAATATATAAGTACACGCTAATTTTTATTTATAACTGTAAATTCCTGTGTTATTTAATCTTACGATTTTACCATTTTACATACATAATACCACCATGTCTCTTCCCCATGTCCCCGGTGGGATGTCATGATGACATTTAGACAGTTTAAGTGGCAGTGGGCTGGTCACTAATGTCGTTATAACTTAACAATATAAATTATTCTTGAATTATATCGTTTCTTGAATAATATCACGTACCCAAATGGATGTGCAATCCATCAGCAAAGCTTTCAATATATATCAAGTGGACAGTGACGATCGTGATCGGTACCCGTGATCCATTCCGCCCAACCTTAATGCGTCATTTCCGATTACGGCAATGTCATCCTCCTTCCTTCCTTTCCAGCCATTTTATTCGCCCTACTGCTGGGTACAGGCCTCTGTCATTTACATGCTATGAGAGGATTTTAGTCATACACTTCCACGGTTCCAACCGGCTCGGAAGTGGGTCTCATATCATGTAAAAGTGTCAGATTAGCCGAGCGGGCAAGAGCACGTCTTTCAAGCGGGAGCACAATATTTATAACTTTAGAATTTGTGCAAAATGGCGCTGACAATGTGGTGAAGGAAAACATCGTGAGCCAATGTCATACGGCAATCAAATTATTTTACCTATATACCGATTCACCATGTATTGGGTGCCATTTATGCCGTATCTATAGGTGCCATACTTGCCTGTACAGATTCATAATTCTATAGGTCGCTTTAGGCAAATCATTTTCTGCCACGGGATGACACGGCCACGCGCGCAACTTGTGGTCCCCGATTCTTTCTTTGTATCACTAGGAGAAGCTGTATCAAAAAATTCGTTGAGATCTGACCTCGGGGCCGCTTTGCACAGACGAACTACTACGAACAACAAATATATATCATTACTTTGAATGGATACCATTTCACTAGTAGTTATTACGGTATTCTGAAATGATTTAGTTGCATCTATATAATTGAAATTTTGAATGAAATTAAAATGATTACAAAAAAAATTAACAATTAATTTTTAATTAGCTGCGCCCGTGACTCTGCCCGCGTGCTTAGAGGCAAACTCGAAACTTGATGCATGAACATTGACCAGTACAATGAACCGCATTGCCATCGAATAAGCCGTTTTTGAGGCTAACAAATGTAGACATACCTTTCAAATATGCTTTTATAACGTGTAATAAGTTTTCCACTACAATCCTAGTCCAGCTGGTTTGGCGCCCCGAGAGGAAATTGGCTGCATCGAAGATTGAGCTCGGGCCCCTCTGATTCTACCACGCATACCCGTTCAGATAAAGAAACGTTTTATAACGAAACTGAGTGTAGCATAACATCTCTCTCACACGTATTGTGGACATGCTTCGTGTGAGAGAAATGTCATGCTACACTTAGTTTCGTTATAAAACATTTCTTTATCTGAGCGGGTTATACCGGTGTCGATTAAAAAAAATCATTTTTTGTACTCTTTTCATACCTGAAATACTTTTTAAATTACCGCGGTCGCTGAACAACATTTTGAAAACTTCCGTCTCTTCTCGCGGCGACTTTATCGGATTGTCCTAGCTCGTAGCTAGCGGACGTCTGACGACGATGAACTCTCTGTCGAAACGTTGGTAAATCCGATAAAGTCGCCGTGAGAAGAGCCGGAAGTTTTCAAAATGTTCTTTTCATACCTTTTCATAGGTATACGTTTAAAGGAATTATATTATATTTTTTTTACAAAAACAGATAAATCCCTCTTTTACGCACTCATACTTTAGTACCTCTATAAATTCTAGCAAGCACCTACTCCTACTTAATTACACCCACTGAAACGGCAACATCTCAAACGGAAGCTGATTGAAAGAGGTGCCGTGAACACGCACGAGCGCCCAAGAGTTCCTGTAATCTTGTTAAAAGTTTGTATACGATTTACATTAGGCAGTGCTCAGCGGTACGCAGTCCTACGCACGACCCCGCAGCCCCCTGCATAAGCCCGGCTTATGTCTCCTCTGCTCTAATTATTTGGCTTTTAATCGCTACTTAAAATGTTAACTGTTGTGAACGCTGTAGGGATTATGTGAAGCTATGAAGCGTATAGCGGCGTCCAAAATATTCGAATTGACTTACCTTGTTGTGATGCCGGGCGTCGAATACGGGCGTTCTCATTATATTCCGAATATTCATAATATGAATTTTGAGTATAATTTACCACATAATTTTCGTACAATATATTATAACAAAATGTATATAAAAGGAGAAAAAAACAAACATTGCGGTCAGTTACAATAATGATATTTGGACTGTGTAATAAAAATTACATATATAACGGGGTAGACAGAAAATGTGTTAAATTTACACATAAATGTGTTGTGGTTTTACATATACGTGTGGTATACATGCAATACCATGTATAGGGACAAGTTTCTATTACGTGTTTTTTTTATATTATTGATGTCTTCGAATTTCAAAATTTAATAAACATTAGATACATGTATGGGAAAATCGAGGAATAGGGTATGAAAAAAATCAAAGGATTTTTAAGTAAAGGTCACTCATTCTCCTATAATAAAAGTATCTTTTTTTATTTAATCGTTCAAGAAGAAGTATACTAAAATTTACTTCATCGTTACAGTGGTGCCCTGTGACCAGGATGAATAGACAAGGAAATCATTTATTTGATCGCTTTTATAGGAGAACAAGTGGCCAACATTGAAGTACACATTTCAGTTAATATACATAATATATTTTATCTTACAAAAATTATTTAATTTAAATAAATAAAAAAAAAACATAAAGTTTCTGTTTGCAGTTAACAGCGCAATCCTCCACGTCGCTGAATGGATGATACTTAAATAACTGAATTAATGAAATGGAAATGATACGTCACGCGCTCGCACGACAGGGCCCGGTGCGGGGATAGGAGTAGCCCGACCATGAATGTGCGACCGAATGCGTATGGCCACGTGGCTGTATGGCCGCGTGGCTGAAAGACATGTGGCTGTATAGCCGCTCGACTGCATGACCGCGAGGTTGTATAACCTCGTGGCTACATGGCGGCGGGGCTGTATAACCTCGTGACTGTACGGCCGCGTGGATGTATGGCCACGTTGTTTTATGGCCGCGTGGCGTATGGCCAGGGGCACGCTGTGGACACGGGACTTGATGTTGCAGGCAGCTGATGGAGACGATGAGGGGGGTCACAGGATGGAGTTTTGGAAACGAATAACACTTCATGCCTCGACCTCTTCCTCTTTTACCTTCTGATCTCCAGGTTTGCCCTTCGACCAGTCTGGTTTTTTCTGTAAATCGAAAAAAATTGCATTAGTCTATTTTGTTAAAAATATACATAAATAATTCGGACTGTGAACGTAGGTGCATAATTTTTTATAAGCGTGAAAACAAGCTTATACTGAATATAAGAATCTTACGTATAAATACGTACTTACGTACAAAACAAATTAAAACTGTTTAAATCAATCATATTGGTCAATTAAGTATTATTTCAGTTCAAATTGATATCTACTTATGCACCTTAGTTCGTTCTAAGTTGAAAACGTCTACTAATCTATTGCTGTACAAGTATTACACCTAGACATGAATACTATAGTAACTTGACATTTTCAACCCAAGAGTTTCTTAAAAAGACATATATTGTTTAAATAAGACAATAATTAAAACACTACTACATAGAACTATCAAAATCTCTCTCTCACCAATACATAATGTATGCATTAATATTTGTACTACGGTGAGTTTTAGGCAGTAATAGAGTTTCAATTATTAACAAATGTTTAACATAAATTATGCTAGTATTGTACACCAGTTAAAGTAATTTTATGTCTTTTTTTTAAATTGATAAATATTATTGTAATAAATACTAATGCACAATAATTGTACTGAATTGTACTCTACGGTGTATAACACTAACACGGTGGCCCAAACAGGCTTACTTTTTGCCAGCACTCAATCAACAAAATGTGTATTTACACTTTCACAAGTATACTTTTGCATAATATGTAGGTATATGCGCTTTTTCTAATATAAAAGGTGGCGCAAAAGTGATCAATGCCTTGCACTGTAACTTTGTAAATAAAATTATTGGTTCTGTATGTATGTTTCATTTATTTTTACTATTAATAATATCGGTCGAGTGGCATTTCGAAGCATTTCCCAAGACTTTGCTCAACTCCATTTATTGTCGGATGTTCTCCTCTCATTCGGGGTCGACAAGGTATTAACACAGACTACCAAGTGATTTGAAAAAATAAACAAAACACACAAATAAAGTAAAGATAGAAGCATGAATCGATCAAAACTCTCAATCTGTGATTTTACGGGCAAGTAAAAATCGCCCGGAGAGATTAAATTTTAATACAATTATTCCGCGTAAGGTAATTATAGTATCCGTGATGGCATATTTGCGCCACCCTGTATATATTGCACTTAGCACGGCATATCTATCGCAGCACTTCAACCATTTATATATATTTACAGATCAGCCCCCGCACTCTGGTAGATGGTCGCAGGGGTGTCGAGCAGCAGAATTATCCACATTGCTAATACACTTAGAGTGTATTTTCCAGTACAAATACACAAACAAGCAAGTTCACAGTGAAATCAGCCGAAACCTTGTGTAAAGCATTACACTCTACTCTTAACAAACCTGGTGCGAATACAATGTGTGCTTCCTAAAATAATATGTAACAATATACAGCGATTTAAAAAAAAAATTCTCTACCATTTATGTGGCGTTACTAAAATGAAGTTCTAACGATTAATTACGCATATGTTAAAAGTTAAAACTATATTGAAGCTCTAATAGTGAAATGTAATCATTGCATAAGAAATTATAAGGTTAATGTGTTATTTATTAATAATAATGTATTATTATAACGGGTGGCACAAAAGTAATGGTATGGTCCGATTTTCTTTGGCTGTAATTTATAATATGTATGAAAAACTTTGGTTCTGCTTTTGGATTATGATTAAATTATGTGATGTCTTAAATTTTATTTCATTTAGTCGAGAAAATTAAATCGACCAAATGGCCGCCACAACAATTATTAATGACCATACGGATATTGTCCATCTTGCTTGCCAGAATTTCCGGCGATATGTTCTCGCATCCTTGACGGATATTCTCTTTGAGGGCTTCAAGAGTCTGAGGCTTGTTGACAGAGACTCGTGACTTCAAAAACCTCACAAAAAGAAGTCTGAAACGGTTAAATCGGGCGATCTTGCTGGCCACTGCAAATCGCCAAAA